>JAJLUZ010000042.1:0-98439 GCA_030570095.1 Kurtzmaniella quercitrusa | reverse complement strand
GTAGAAGAAGTAGAAGAAGTAGAAGAAGTAGAAGAAGTAGAAGAAGTAGAAGAAGTAGAAGAAGTAGAAGAAGTAGAAGAAGTAGAAGAAGTAGAAGAAGTAGAAGAAGTAGAAGAAGTAGAAGAAGTAGAAGAAGTAGAAGAAGTAGAAGAAGTAGAAGAAGTAGAAGAAGTAGAAGAAGTAGAAGAAGTAGAAGAAGAAGAAGAACAGATTGAGAATGTAATTCATCTATCTTAAGCCATGAATAGGCAATCTACCTGGACTGTTTAATCGATCAACACTTACAGATCAATTTCTATTGTTTACAAATCTTGACTGTAATTTTGATTTTAACCGGAAATTTATGCAATTTATTGGCATATCTCCTCGTAAAGACCCGTCTTTGATACGATTGAGACCATTATGTACGTGTATATCGACAGTTACAAGCTTACAGATCCTGGGAAGACAATAGGGGTGAATTATAATGCCGGAAACTATAGAGTGTCCAATCTAGAGCCCTTTAAAGATTATATTTTGAAAGTGTTGCACTCTGAAGATCATAATGAAGTAAACCCACAACAACCCCAGCAAAAACCCAGCGTGGTGGTGAATTTCGTGGACTACTACGACTTCATGCAGATCATGACGACTATAAGCCCATTAAACGTAGATCTTATCATCAAAACAAACGAATATTTCGATGCCATGGCTCCTGAAAGTGTCCTTGAACAGCAGTTTCTTCGAACAGTAGCTCTTTTTCATGATGGCCTGTTTTTATGCACCAATGCAGATGATGAAGAAAAAGAGGAAGATAATGACAACAATAATAATGATGATGTTGATTTGATCGATAAAATAGCTCTGGCTGAGCCGGTACCCGTATATAGTTTAGATAAACAGCCCCGATTGTGGTTTCCTCTGGGATATGATTCAGATCATAAGATCAAGTTACTTGCAGCTACGGGCATCTACAAGGACAGTAAGGTGCCACTTTTGAAAGACGTGGCGGATATTGGTAGTATAAGGAAACTCTACGAAGACTGTATTTACAACAAGACCCATTTAGACCTCCTTTTACAACGTTTGGGCCACCAAATGCCATCTCCAAAGCCACCAGTTACCCGTGTACAGCCCTTGAATGTCTTTCTATCCAATTTGGCGAACAAACAGTAAAACAAAGTAGTAGAAGAAAGAGAAGAAAGAGAAGAAAGAAAAGATATTTGGTAGAGAATTTGTATCAGAAACAGCATAAAAGATCCCTTAGATAGCTATACATATCATTGATGAAACCATTGACCCCTATACATCAAATCTACACCCACAGTTGTCCTATTTACATCACCATTCATCTTCACGGTTGGGCCGTTTTGGAACAAAACAAGCTCATCTCGCCAAAAAGACAAAAAAAAAGGCATTTAAATGTAGAACGACGTAGCATTGAAGAACACTTTAACAACATTCAAGAACACGTTAATCACAATACCTAGAGCCCTATGGATACCAATCTGGAACCATCATCGACAGTAGTGTCTCCTATGGTAAATACCGATCACCAAAACCAAGAATCTCCCCCCAGTAATCCACCAGTAATCTCTCAAACCCAAACGTCCTCACATGATTTTCTTGATTCTCAAACCACAGAGACGACCCCACAGATAGAAACCAACTCTACTAACGGCACAAATGGGAAACGAAAGTATAGTGATACTCACATAAAGGAGGAGGAAATCGCCAAGGCCAAACCTCACAAAAGAAAGAAGAAAAGAGCCATGCTTGCTCCGGAACTTTCATTTAATCAGCAAGAGGGCTCCTCCGATGGTCAAGGGTTCAGTTCTCCGACTCAGATCAGAAGTCTTATTCTGGCACTCAAGGGCCCCAAGAACAACATTTCACAATTGAAATGGATCAAGTCTCAGGCCACTGAGAAGATCTCGAAGGTTGTAGTGTGTTTGGTCTCTGGATTGGAAAGAAAGGACCTATTCGGGGATCAGGTTGACCCGCTAGAAGACACTTCCTCAAACAAACCTTTCATCGAATTCACCAATGATAGTAACCATCTTTCGAAAGTTCCATTTTTGAACTCAACCTTCCCAGGAGCAATAATCTCCAGAACTCCAGGGTCCAAATCAAAGGCAACAGTGTATCCTACCTTTGATGCTTTGGTGAATATACCCATAACCAAGAAGGAGAAAGCTGATGCCATCGCCCTACTGAAGCAACGTAAGATAACCGTCAATGACCTCATACTTACTCCTGATTCCAGGAAGAGACTTGGGTATCCTACCCCAGAAGATGGATACCTTGAAACCATTGAATTCGATCATGAAGGGTCCCATATCTTTGCACTTGATTGTGAATTTTGTACTGCTGAATCTGGTAGCGTTTTGACGAGGATATCGATAGTTAACTTTCAAAATGACGTTGTCTACGACACCTATGTTAAACCTGTGGAGAAGATCTTAGACTACGTCACCAAATATTCTGGTATCAAGCCAGAACATCTTGAAGGAGTCACTACCACTCTCGAAGATGTCCAACAAAAGGTATTGGACATGATCTCTGCTTCAGATATTCTCGTGGGCCATTCTTTAGAAAGCGACCTCGGAGTGCTTAAGATAAACCACCATAACGTCATAGACACTTCTGTCATATATGAACATGCCAGGGGACCACCAGCACGTCCAGGTCTTAGATGGCTTACTTCAACGTATTTAAACCGAGATATCCAGCTTGGAGAGCTTGATGGTACCGGTCATTCTTCCGTAGAAGATGCCATAGCATGTCTTGATCTAGTGAAGTTGAAGATCATTGAAGGGATGCATTTTGGGGTGGGGTTACACGAAGTATTCTTATTCAATCGACTCGAAGCCCCTGCCACGGTGATCAAGAGTAACAACCGGTTCTTTTGTGACAAACCGGAGGTCAATGTACTGGTTGACAATGATGACGAAGCAGTTAAAGAGCTTGAGGCTAGGATAAAGAAGGTAGAGGTTGCTATAATCCATCTTACCGACTTACAAAGGGAAAGGAGATGGAAGTATGGGGCCCGCCGGGACCAATATGAAGAGTTTGAGGTAGATAAAGAGGCAGATAGGCAGCAACTAGCCAAAGTTGATGCCAGGCTACGAAAGATCTATGACGTTGTACCTGGAAACTCTGCATTTATAGTGTTTACAGATCACAGTGATCCTGGTCCTTTGAATAAGATGTTAAGTAGTGACAATTATGACAAGGAAGAGGCAAAGAAGTTGGCATTAAAGACACGAAGTGGGCTTACCTTTGTGAAGGTGAAGGAGGAGAGGAAGGAAGTGTAATAAAAGAAGAAGATAATAGAGAATAATAGAATACTATGATAGATTTTCACTCTGGATTAGCTACAGTAGATATACTATTTCACATACATTCAAAATGTTATATCAATTTAGGCAGAAGACATAATAGGAGCCTATTAGATAATTAAAACTTCCAGCGTTTTGGTGCCACTCCTTGACAAAGATTATAAGATGTCTAGCCGCTACAAGATGAAGCCAGGCTTGACGTCTACATCACTCTGATTTTCCTCATCTTCCAACTCCTCCTCCAATCCGTCTTCAAGCTCAGAAGCAGCTAAATTTGCAACCAGAGTATGGTCAAGAATGGGGACCTCATGAGAGTACTTCCACGCATTCAAATCAAGGACGTCTTTTGCATCTAGCTTAACTATTGGATCGTTTGTGCTGTCGGTCTGGGTTTTGTGCCAACCCTTAAGCAGACAACCCTTGTATAAGATGCTACTGTTACTACTATTGTTGTTGCTGGTATTACTGTTGCCATAAACCCAAGTTAGTTTAGTGCCTGATTTCCCCGAGTACATATTCACAGAAGTCATTTCAAGTAAAGTTGCCAATGACCGTTGACGTCTTTAGAAAAAAGGGGCGCTATCACTTTGACCCTTCAGACACTACCGGGTCAAAGTGGGGTTCACCATGGTTGCACCCATATCATGTAATCCGTCACGTGTGGTTAAATAAGCAATAGACGGTTGAAAGGCTAAAGTGACGGTGAAAGTGACCAAAGGAAAAAAGAAGCTTGAGAGGGGAAAAGGATACAAGATGATCGAGGAATGATAATACACGCTTGTTATGGACTTTGAAGGGTTACACATGTCTGCTGATGAAATCTTCGATTATCTAAAGCCCATTTCTCCAGGCAAATGTGATACTATATAGTTCGCTTTCCTCTTATCTCGCTTAATGAGGGGTCTCTTACTGTGTGTCTTAATTTATCTGAATATGTATCTAATGAGTGTATTGATGTGTACCTAATAAGCCTGGTAATGTGTATCTAATAAGTCTCTTATTATTTATCTGTCATGTATCATGTCTTAATAGATCAGTTAATGAGCTTATTAATACGCCTCTTAATGTTTATCTTATAAGTCTGTCAATGTGTATCTAATGAGTCTGTCAATGTTTATCTAATAACTCTGTAAATGTGTATCTAATACGCCTCTTAATGTGTTTCTTAATATGTCTGTTAACGTGTATTTTAATGTATATCTTCATATATCTAATGCAGCTTCTTCTCTATTATCTCCATCTCCATCTTCATTTAACCTCCACTTTCATCACCATTACCTACGTTCACTCCATTTGATTCTTCCTCTTCATCCTCTTCTACGACCTTCTTCATGTGATCTTCGAATTGACGTTGTGCCGGCGACATTGTCTCATGCGTCTCTCTCTCGTGTCGAAGTGCCATTGCCTCATACAGCTCTCTCTGGTGTCGAAGTGCCATCAGCTTTGCATTTTCTATCTTCTTCCGGATTTCACCTCGTCTCATACTCTCCTTATGCACCGTTTGGTCATACCATTTGATCATTTGCCTTGGTCGTTCGCCATAGATCGCTTCATATTCACATAGTAAGCAACATTCGTGTAAACATTCTTCATTATCTTCCTCCCCGTGGTCTTCTCCTATTCCTGTCTTCTTCTTCTTTTTCTTCTTCTTCTTCTTCTCCTTTTTACTATTGTTATTCCAGTTACTACCTTCATTATAACCTTCCATACCATGACCATCGAACTTCATTTGACGAAGCTTCTCCTGGATATTATTGTAAGTCGGTATGAGCTTCCCATTATGATCATACTCAAACGTAAATTCACAAGAAGGTCCCTCATTGTCTTCAAAATCTCCTTGGTTGTTGAACAACGTTGTTTTGCTTCCATCTTTACTACTATTCAATTCAACTTCTATATGATGTGTGGGTCGATATTTATCGTAAAGTGCATCCAGTATCTCTTCTATGTCATAATCATCTTGTTGAATCCCTCCAGAAACCACCTCTCCAGCATCCTTTAGTGCCCCTTGAAGTGCTTTGTTCTGCTGGAGAAATACTTCAAACACCTTTTCTTGAAGGTCCTTAATCTCTTCTTCCTTAAGAAATATCGATGACTTGTCATTATTAATGCTGCCAGTTATACTACCTCCTTCTACTCTTCCTCCTACTAATCCTCCTTCTCCTCTTCCTCCTACTAATCCTCCTTCTCCTCTTCCACCTCTACCTCCTGCTACCACTTTAGCCCTTCCTTCCCTGGAACGATGTTCTTTTAATGCTTTAATGGGTGTCTCTTGGGTCAGTAAAATATCACCGTTTTCAGATGTTATGCTTGATATACACTCATTGACCTTCCGGGACGACTCTAATGATATCTCTGGATCCTGGATACTTTCAAATCGAGGGTTATGTTGTTTGGTATCGATGGTTCCCTGTTTCTGCTCTGAACTACCATCAACTGATATATCGGTTAAATCGCTGTTCATAGCAGATGTAGCCCTCTCAAGGGCTTCAAGAAGTTGATAATTGAACTTGGGTCCCTGATGATCACTGTCTGACCCGGGGAAGGGTGAAAACCCAGTATCTTCATGTTGTTTCTCTAACACCCGCAGCCAGGAATCGTACCTTTTGGCCACCATTTCAAACAACAAAAGGGGGTCTACTTGTCCTTTGGCTTGAGCGTCTGATTGTGTATCACTTTTAGACTCCTCTGATGGCGTCTCTGCCCTGGATAGTCGCTGTTTGGACCCAGAATCAGCGTCGTTCATTGCTGAGTTCTGTTGGTTTCCATCCGATTTGGAATTCAAATTTTTTTATGGCAAAGTGTGAAAAATCGCGCTGCTAACAAAAAAAGATGCTTCTTCTTAATGAAAGAGCTAAGAAAGGAAGAGGGTGGTGGGGGATACACCATCGATAACATGGGGTTGTGGTACTATTTGGAGGTATTTGAAGAGAATGTGACTCTGGGTTACTACTGGATTAAAAAAAACCTTTGAAACTGGTGGAATTGACTCTTTCATGTGGCCATTGGCCCTATCTTCTTAATGATCCATTTGCATCCAAATATATATTCTATCAATTTTGCTTCATCTGCTTTATCTATCTCTATAACCATTACTAATCCTTCTTCAAAGTCCGTTGTTTCTCTGCCTTGCTGACCACTTTTTCATCCACAAACAACCCCTTCCGTCTACGAATTGCATTCATATACTTTCTAGCAACATTCTCTCTCTCAGCAAACTCTCCGAGTTCTTCAAGTTCTTCCTCTGTATGTGGTACCCAATATGGGTCCATATCTAAAACATCAAATCCGTCAAAGATAAGTTGTGGAGATGCTGCACCAGCCAGTTTCTTTCTGATTTCTTCAGAGAATCCAAATGCCTCTACCACTGGAACTCGTGCCACTATCGTGAAAAAGGGGGTTCCTTCTCTCATCTCCTCTGATATAATCGTTCCTCCTCTCTTCTGTACTACTCCATACACCTTACCTAAAACTTCGGATCCAGCTTGGATTTCACAGGTATACATGGCTAAGAACAATCTAGGACCCTTAAGAGAAAATTTATGGTGAATTATGTCCCTTGTGAAAGTAATTATTCGTCCCCCAAGTACTTCATCTTCACTAGGATCTATTCTAGCTTCTTTAATAACCACCGCAACCCCCAAGAGCTGTTCAGAAGCCAAAGGACCTTCGTTTGTCGCCAACTGGAACCCGTTCAACACATTGTTTTCATATTCAAATCTGTCACTGCCAGTGTTTTCGAAAGCTCTCCTAAATACTGAAGATCCTGACCCTTCTACCAAGATATTGGCCCCAACTCTTTTGGGTCCAAATGATACAATGTGGTCAACGAACCTTTCGGCATTAATGAATCCACATTCCAGTAAGAACTTCTTAACAAACTTGTCCTCGTCACCATCTTCATCTGCACCAAATGAGCTCACAAGTTGCTGTTTAAGCTCCAGTTTTAGCTGGGTTGTCTTTTGACCAATGACTGCTTCAGACAACAAGCCTTCATTATCAGATAAAAACTTGACTACAGCTGTTGGAAGTGGGAACACATCAACATTTAAAACAACGTTACCTACTTGGGTAGTGAACTCTTGCTCTAAATCACTTCTTTCGGCGGCTTTTCCTCCTGGGATAATTCCTTCCCTGAACGGAATCACCGGCTCCTTAACTACAACTTCACAACCCTTAGCAAAACGTTCATCCAAATCCTTCAAACATCTCTCAAGATGGAGTTCACCAGCTACACACATGATGAGTTCACCAGAATCATCATCTACATACCATTCAAGAACAGAATCTGCCTGTGCTAACCGAGCCAACCCTCTTTCAAGTTTTTCAAGTTTAGCAGGATTTTCTGGTTCAACGGCAATCTTCATGATGGGCTTATTGTGAATCAATTGGGATGTGGTTGACAAATTCAAGATGCTTGGGGTATTATTGGATAGAATGGTGGCATTTTTCAAGGGCAAATCGCCCAATCCTACCACACCAGCAATGTTACCAGAAGGAACTGACTTGATTCGAACCAATTCACGGCCCATGATAAGGAAAAGATCGGTAATCTCGATATCTTTGGAGATGTGAAGTTGATTTTGGGGGTCATTAGCCGGCAAAGTGGGGTCATATTTGGGCCCAATAACGGTGATCTTCTGGCCCACAGAAAGGGTACCGCAGAAAACACGAGTGAATGCTACTAAGGTCTCCAAATCTTCTTCTTGATCACTTTCTACGTCGTTGTCGTCATCCAAGGGATCGTTCTCCCATTCAAAGTCCTCCTCTTCCACCTCCCATTGGAAAGGATCTGAATTGGTTTTGGCTTCTTCTTTCTCAGCTACAGCCTCTGAAGCCTTTTTAGCAAGCTCTCTAGCCTTTTTGCTCTTCTCCATGAGTTGTTCCGCCGTCAATTTACCCTCTCCAGTAGTCTCCTTGGGCAACTCTTCCACCGGAATGGATATCATCTTAGATACATAAGCAACGGTATTATGTTCAGGGTCTTTCGAGCAACTTTCAAGTAAAGATTGCTTTAAAGAGTCCGATATAACTTCAGAGGCACCAATGGTACTTTCCTTGATCAATTTTTCCATCCTTTCCCCTTGCAGATCTATAGGAGACGGAAGTCTTTCAATGACCGAACCCAAAAGAGCATGACTAAGTGGGAGCCATTGAGACATTACCGTGTTGAGTAACGTTTTATACTCTTTAGACCGTAAATCACGAGCCAGGACTTTCACATCAAGCTTCAGGATGATTTTTTCCAATCGTTCTTGGTCTCTATTAACAATACAAGCATCATATACGCTCCAAATGGGTTCTAATACAAGTGAAACGAAAAGAGTCTTTGAATTCTTCATAGCCTTCTTCCCTGGTAGGATCTTCTTGTTCTTCATATCCAAATGGAAGTCTCCCCATAACGTTTTCGTCAATACTTTATGAGATACCCCCAATTTAGCGGCATAGATCTTAGCAAACGTGTTAACGGTGAAGCCCCAACCATCTACAGCAGAAGCAAATACGACGTTGTTTTTCTCTGGAGCAAAATATATGTCATCGTCAGTTTTCTCTACAAATTCCGTAGTCTGATCGGATTCTCTCCATACCAAATCGTCCTCCATTCTATCTCCAGCAAAGAGAGCACCTAGAACGGAGTTGACTTGTTCAATTGTCCTCAGAATATGTTGCAGGGCCTCCTCAGGAGTGAATTGCCATTCGGTGATTAATCTATCGAACTTATTAAGCACCAAAATGGGTTTCAATCGGTCAACCCAGCATTGTCTCAACACATTGACCGTTTGAGAGCAAACTCCTTCAATGATGTCAACTACTACGACAGCCCCGTCACAGAGACGGGCAGAAGTTGATACCTCTGAGCTGAAATCAATATGACCTGGGGAATCTATCAAGTTGATTAGGTATTCGTTAGCTACGAGGTCATTTGATGGGTCGTTTGATGGAGTTGTAGTTTGTTCTTCTGGATTTGAACCAGAGCTGGAAATAGCAGTAGCAGTGGAAGAAGAAGAAGAAACATCTGATGGGGCTTTTTCATCGATTTGACGCCTACGAAGGACCTTGAAGTAAAGAGAGATCGCCAGGGCCTCCATGGTGATACCTCTGAGTTGTTCATCCTCTCTCAGGTCCAAATATCTGACTTTACCTGCCATTCTTTGGGAGATGATCCCATTGGTGGCCAAAAGGGAGTCACTGAGGGATGTTTTACCATGATCCACATGAGCCAAGATACAGATATTCCGTATGTGGGCTGTATTGGCCTGTAGGGAGCTGAGGGTGTCGGGAGAGAGCCTCATTGATGGTTTACGGTTGGTATATTAGGTAGTTTTGATTTAAACACCAGTAGATGAGTGGGTTTAAGAGGACTGCATGCGAGGGAGGAAAGGAAGAGGAGGGAACAGGAGGGAAGAGAAGAGGAGGGAAGAAGAAAGGAGAGGAGAGAAGACAAGAAAAGAGGATGGTGTGATAAAGAATATGTGGATATTTAGGGTCATTGTATCAATTGAAACCGTTGATCGAGAGCGTTTCCTTTCTCCTTTCTGTAGCTCAGTACTGTTAACTGAAAAATGTGGTCCCTATAATTGATAGCGTTAGATTTTGCAATTTGGGGAGAAATAGAGAAACAAAGAGAAGCAGAGAAACAAGCGAAATAGAAAGGAGATTGAAAGGAGGCTGAAAGTAGATGGAAAGTAGATAGAAAGTAGATAGAAAGAAGATAGAAGTAGGTTAGAAGACCCAAAAGAAAACTACACACATCATGTCTTTTTTGTATTCACTGCAATTCACCACCAACTTGACCTCTCTTGATTTTCATCGCTTTCACCTTTGCACCCTTTTCAATCATTTTTTATCATCTTTGATCATTTTTGATCATTTGCATCATTTTTGATAATTTGCATCATTCTTGACCCTCTTTGCATTTGTCAGTGCTAATTATCAAGAGCTATGGAATGTCCCGTATGCCAAACACCCGTCAGACAGCATCTTTTGCAAGCCAGCTTGAGCATTGTAGCTTGCCCCAACGAAGAATGCATCTATCCATTTAATCTTTCCATGCGGCAGTTGGTTGATCAAGGCCTCTTGTTAGAGATTAGTGGGCCAGAGATAATGGGGTTGATGAGTGAAAAACTCGAGGGAGTAGATGGCGTGGACGCTAAGATGGCCAATTTTATCTGCAAATACGATAGAGATGTCATGTAGGGAGATTATGGGAGAATTCTAGGGAAAATGTAGGAGGATATATATAGAAGAACACAGGAGGAATAAAAGCAGAGTATAGGAAGAACATAAGGAGAAACATAAAAAGATTTTACGATTATGATACATAAATTCGATTATAAGTGTAGCGATGAGTTGTAGAAAAAGTAGATAGGGAGCAGAGAAGAAGAGAGAAGAAGAGAGGAGAAGCGATGAAGAGAGAAGAAGAGAGAAGAAGAGAGAAGAAGAGAGAAGAAGCGATGAAGAAATGAAGATGAGATCAAGAAGAGAAATGAACAGTTGAGAGATGAACAGCGGAGAGACTGGCTATTATTATATGACATTCATTTCCATTGAGTAAATGACGAGCCACAAAGTATTCAATAAGTATACACCACTAAGTACTCAATAAGTATACACCACTAAGTATTGACTTCTCACTACTACTCTTCACTACTACTCTTCACTACTACTCATCACTACTACTCGTCACTACTACTCATCACTACTACTCATCACTACTACTCTTCAATACTACTCTTCACTACTGCTCATCACTACTACTCTTCACTACTCACTACTATACCCAACTAGTTCTAAACGGAAATCCAGGGCGAGAACACGACCAATTCTGCCTACCTGCAGTACCTCAACCATTTGCTTCCACCAAATTGGGGTTTTTTTTTGGCCCATTTCTTTGGTTCTTTTGCACGTGCCGTGATGGCCGGGTAAATTCGTCGGCTCACCCACGCAAACTGAATGGATATTTCCATCAAACGATATTAACTACCCCATTTTAGAGATAAATAGATTGTTTACCACCAGATATTGACCGGTATTAAGAGTTGTTAGATATACATAGTGAGCTAGAATACCTAAAGGTAATATAAACAACGAAACCCCCCGCTAAAATGGCCGATGAGTATGTATAACCGGGGTATATCCCTCCCCCTTCCTCCTTCCTATCCTCCTCCTCCCCTCCCAAATTTTCGTTTTATGGAAAACTAACAACCCCCTACAGTTGGAAATCAAATTTGAACATCCCTGAAAAGGACACGCGACCACAAACTGAGGATGTTTTGAATACAAAGGGTAAAACATTCGAAGAATTTGGCCTTAAAAGAGAACTTTTGATGGGAATATTCGAAGCCGGATTCGAAAAACCTTCCCCAATTCAAGAAGAAAGTATCCCCATAGCTTTAGCAGGTAGAGATATCCTTGCCAGAGCCAAGAATGGAACTGGGAAAACTGCATCGTTTGTTATCCCTGTTTTACAGAAAGTTAAACCTAAAATTAACAAGATTCAAGCCCTTATATTGGTTCCAACTAGAGAATTAGCTTTACAAACATCACAAGTGGTTCGTACTTTGGGTAAACATTTAGGAATTCAATGTATGGTTACCACTGGAGGTACTCAACTTAGAGATGATATTATTAGATTAAAAGAACCCGTTCATATCCTTGTGGGGACATTAGGAAGAGTATTAGATTTGGCGGCCCGAAATATAGCAGATTTAAGTGAATGTCCCCTTTTCGTAATGGATGAAGCGGATAAGATGCTTTCAAGAGAATTTAGAGGTATCATTGAACAAATTTTGACCTTTTTCCCCTCTCAAAGACAATCTTTACTCTTCTCTGCCACTTTCCCTCTTACCGTTAAACTGTTTATGGATGAACATTTAAATAAACCTTATGAAATCAATCTTATGGATGAATTAACCTTAAGAGGTATCACTCAATTCTATGCCTTTGTTGAAGAAAAGCAAAAATTACATTGTCTTAACACCTTATTCTCCAAATTACAAATCAATCAATCGATTATCTTTTGTAATTCTACTAGTAGAGTGGAATTATTGGCCAAAAAGATCACTGAATTAGGTTCTTCATGTTATTATTCTCATGCAAAGATGCCTCAACAGGCAAGAAACAAAGTTTTCCATGAATTTAGACAAGGTAAAGTTAGACATTTGGTTTGTTCTGATTTATTAACTAGAGGGATTGATATTCAATCAGTTAATGTAGTAATTAACTTTGATTTCCCCAAGACTGCTGAAACTTATTTACACAGAATTGGTCGTTCTGGAAGATTTGGTCATTTGGGTTTAGCAATTAACTTGATGAGTTGGAATGATCGCTTCAATATGTATAAAATTGAACAAGAATTGGGTACTGAAATTGCTCCTATTCCCGCTGAAATTGATCGTAAGTTATACGTTGCAGAGAATGAAGGAGCAGTTCCAAAGCCGTTTAGAATTGAGGATTTGCCAAAGGCAAATGAAACTGCAGTTAAGGGCCATCAATATCGTGGACAGCCTGAAATCAATGGTCAAACTCCAGCCTCAGTTCCAAGTCAAGCAGGTGGTCATCCTGGTCCAAATGGTGCAAATGGGCAAGTAGCTCCTCCAGCAGGTGGAGTGCCTCCCCTGTACGCAGGATATCCACCTCAAGGTCCCAATGTGCATCCAGGGCAGCCAATTGGGCAGCCAGGACAGCCAGGGCAGTATCCTGGTGCTGGATACTATCAGTATGGCCCACCAGCTGGAGCTCCGATGCAAGGTTACCAACAGTACCAACAGTATGCCCAAGCCCCCCAGCCACAGCAGTAGTGGTATGAGATAATGACTGAAGAGGAGATAATGATGAAGATTGGGAGAAGGAGAGAAGGAGAGAAGGAGAGATGGAGAGAAGCTGATAGAGAGGCTGATAGAGAGGTGCAGAGAAGATGCAGCGAAAGAAGGAGACGAAGCGAAGGAGATGAAGAGAAGGAGATGAAGAGAAGAGAAGGAGATGAAGAGAAGGAGATGAAGAGAAAGAGATGAAGAGAAGGAGATGAAGAGAAGGAGATGAAGAGAAGGAGATGAAGAGAAGGAGATGAAGAGAAGGAGATGAAGAGAAGGAGACGAAGAGGAGACGAAGCGAAGGAGATGAAGAGAAGGAGATGAGATGAAAAGAAGTAAAATGAGGAAAACAAATTAGCAGCTTTATGGAGCTATAAAGCAAATAAAGATGCAACGACAACGGTTGAAACGTACAAGTCGAATCTTTGAAGGTTGAAGGGTTGAAATTTTTTTGAAGTAAGAAGAAATTTATAGCTTTGAGTTTATGAATAAATGAAATTTACTATCGAAAGGAGAATTGGAGGTGTTAAAAGATTAGGAGTGATGAAGACAAAGGTAGATATGAAAGCATTCGAATTGATAGAGATAGACAGGGATAGAAGGAGAGGATTGGAAAGAGAGGAACAGAAGAGAGGAACAGAAAGAGAGGAACAGAAAGAGAGGAACTGAAAGATAGACAGGACCTATCACTGGTAGAGACTACAGATATATTTGCATCTATCGACTACTACTATTTGTACTATATCCACCATTTCTACTATTGCTAGTATTTCCACTATTATATGGCAAATTTCATCGCCCGATTTGGAAATCGGTTGCTGATTCAGCATAGAAGGCTAGAGAAGGGTATTACTTGAGAAGCAGGAGGTAGAGAAAATAGAGGTAGATATAATGAAATGAATGAAATTTCCACCATACATCAATCTATATCATTCCATATAATGTTATTCCATCACACTGTCACATAATTATAACACCAATCATCTCCTCCATCTCCTCTTAACCACCTTTTCATCTCCTCTAATCACCTCTCTGCAAAATTATTCATCCTGCGCACGACTCATCGTTTTGCATTTCTTGACTCGGGCGATGAGTTAATTTCTAGAAGATGTACAACTTCATCTGGTAGTAAATGTGTGGTATTCTTGGGGTAGTATTAGCAGACCAGGCCCAAAATGTGGCTCCAGAGCTCTTCGAAGGTGCCATGTTCCTCCAACATCGTGGTCAGGACGCTGCGGGCATTGTTACCTGTGGAAGAGGCGGTCGTTTCTACCAGTGTAAAGGTAATGGAATGGCCAGAGATGTATTCACTCAAGCTCGTATGTTAAGACTTGTGGGTAACATGGGCATTTCCCATCTTCGGTATCCAACTGCTGGTTCTCTGGCAGAATCGGAAGCTCAACCATTTTACGTTAACTCCCCTTATGGACTTACTATGGCCCATAACGGTAATTTGGTTAATCTGATTGAACTCAGAAAGTATTTGGATGAAAAGGTTCATCGTCATGTCAATACCGATCTGGATTCTGAACTCTTACTTAATGTGTTTGCCGCTGAGTTGGGTCTGTTCAACAAATCAAGAGTCTCCAATCAAGAAATCTTCACTGCTTTGTCTGATACCATGGCCAAAGTTAGAGGTGCTTATGCCTGTGTAATTATGATGGCTGGTTATGGAGTTATTGGGTTCAGAGATCCTAATGGAATTAGACCTTTGCTTTATGGGGTCCGTGAGACTGCCTCCGGTGCTAAGGACTATATGTTGGCTTCGGAAAGTGTCGTTCTTCAAGCCCATGGTTATTCCCAAATAAAAGATATCCAACCAGGAGAGTCTGTCATCATCAAAAAGGATGGTTCTGATCCTGAATTCCGTCAAACTGCTCCTGCCAGTATTTTCGCTCCTGATATCTTCGAGTATGTCTATTTTGCCCGCCCAGATTCCGTTTTGGATGGCGTTTCAGTGTACCATCTGAGAATCGAAATGGGTAATAAACTTGCCAATAAGATTACAAAATCGTTTGATTCTGATGTCAAATCGGAAATCGATGTGGTCATTCCTGTTCCAGATACTGCCCGTACTTCAGCCTTACAATGTGCTGTGAAATTGGACATTCCTTATCGGGAAGGGTTTGTCAAAAACCGATACATTGGAAGAACCTTTATTATGCCCAATCAACAGGAAAGAAGACTGTCAGTACGTAGAAAGTTGAACGCCATGCAGCTGGAATTCCAAGACAGATGTGTTCTTTTGGTAGATGACTCTATCGTTAGAGGAACTACTTCTAAGGAGATTGTAGCTATGGCTTATGAAGCTGGGGCCAAGAAGGTTTATTTTGCTCTGTGTGCTCCTCCAATCAGACACAATCATATCTATGGGATTGATCTTGCTGATACCAAGGCTCTTGTTGCTTATGGTAGAGATGACGAGCAGATTGCCGAGGCTATTGGTGCTGACAAAGTCATTTATCAGGACTTGGAAGACCTTGTTGAATGTTGTCAAAACAAGAACATCTCTAACTTTGAAGTTGGTGTTTTCACAGGAGAATACATCACAGGAGTTGAAGACAATTACTTGCAAGAGCTTGAAAAGATTAGAGCCCAGAACCAGCGGATCAAACAGTACGGGTTTCTGGTGGACTCGTGTATCGATAAGCAGGACCTTGTTGACGTCAAGGCTGATGTCGATCCTAACATGTACAATTCCGGCAACCACTAGATTATAGAGCATAAGAAAGATGTATTAAGAAAGAGAAGATGTAGAGAATTAGAGCTAAAGAAGTAGAGATAGAGACAGATAGACAGATGGACATATAGACAGATAGGCAGACAGACAGACAGACAGACAAACAGACAAGTCAACCTTCTCTTTCATAGATAACAAATTGGGCAAATCAGTTTTATTGGAAGTAATGACATTGCAAATCAACAATTCAAGACAATTAATGATGGGATGGTGGAGACCGGGGATAGTGAACGAATTTAAGAAGGTGTTTGAGTTTTAGGTATAAAGGGAGTAAAGATATATCAACTCTGTCAAAGTCCAGAGAATAAGTACGAAAGAGAGACAAAGGAGTATCCACATTTTTATGACGATCTTCACCACCTTAGCACATTGAAGTGCATCTGCCTGCAACTGCCCGGGATGGCTTAGACGGGCATTAATTGTGCAGAGGGGCCATGCAACGCAAATTAGGTAACAACAATCACGGCAAGGCTGAAACGGTGAATGAAATTGGCGTTCCGCCTACGAGAGAGATCCAGCAGTGGAATAGCGAAATAAGCCATGCCCCTTCTTTTAAAACAAGCAAAGAGTAGAGGCAGATTATAGCAAAGTATTGTAGAGATTCAAAAGCAATTTGGATGCATCTGCAATTGTAAGCATTAGAATCCCGATGTTAAATAAATGATTGCCTATTGTGTTTAAGAGGACAGATAAATGTACAATGCTGTTGATGGATACAAAACCAGTGATAGGTATAGAGCTGATGAAAGATATAGAGCTTCTTATGTATGCTGGGCCGGCTTTCCAATTGTAATATTATAGACCCTTATCGTGAATAGAGGGATATTTTTTAGGCACGTCAAATTGTCAATTCTGTATGTAGTTGGTGATTTACCAGTTGTAGCGAGAGAGGCACGAAAGAGAGGAGAAGGAAGAGGAGGCAGAAAGAAGAGGAGAGAAGAAAGAGAAGAGAAATCTGACGTAGAAAAGGAGAAAAGATTAAAAAGAGAAGAGAGAAGAGAAGAGAGACTATAGCAAGAGAAGATGTAGAAGTGGCAGGTCAAAAACAGAGCGACGTCAAAGTGAAGAGAAATTTTTTCGGAGAAACATCGAAACAAAGCCATTAGAAAACATTCAAGGTAGACATCAAGAAGAACAAAAAAGGATAGAATAGAACAGTAAAGAAGGGATGTATACACATATGTATATATATACGTGATAGATAACACAGAAACACGGCATACAACATCAACATTTAACATTTCAAATGCAACATCAACATACATAGATAACAGAACTCCTTTGCCATTGCCTGATAATAACCCACCTCTTCTCTCTTCCGGCCACACGTCTGTAATTTTTCATTCGCTGCACCGCCATAAAAAAAATCGCGTCTTTCTTGGGTCGCACACGTTCTCCCTCTTTTTACTGGCCATATGGGCTTGATAACTCTCTATCTTTCTGGACAAGTCATCTATCTTTTCCGTAAAAACAAACATAGATTGCCCAATATGGATAGTATCGCCAACAACGGACCTTTGTCCATCGCCTGCTACTGTCTCTCGTCCATCTTGATGACTCTTACCAACAAATATGTCGTGTCTGGTTATTCGTTCAACTTGAATTTCCTCTTGTTGGCCATCCAACTGGTGGTTTGTATCGTCACTATTGGACTGTTGAAACAGTTTGGAGTGATCACTTACAGACAGTTCAACAAGGATGAAGCCAAGAAATGGTCCCCTATTGCCTTTTTGCTTGTGGGAATGATCTATACTTCCTCCAAAGCTTTGCAATTCTTGCTGATTCCAGTATACACCATTTTCAAGAACTTGACCATCATCTTGATTGCTTACGGTGAAGTATTGTGGTTTGGAGGAAAAGTCACCTCTATGGCCTTACTGGCTTTCTTTTTGATGGTCTTCTCCTCCGTTTTGGCTTGTTATGGTGACACTGCCAGTGCTAAAACTGCCGATGATACTGCTTCTTTGTATTTGGGTTACTTCTGGATGTTTGTTAACTGTATTTCTTCTGCTGCGTTTGTTTTGATCATGAGAAAGAGAATTAAGCTCACCAACTTCAAGGATTTCGATACCATGTACTACAACAACTTGCTTTCTATTCCAATCTTACTTGTGATGACTTTTGGTGTTGAAGATTGGTCTTCTGCTAATGTTGAAAGAAATTTCCGTGCTGCCAACAGAGGTGCTACTATTTTGGCCATGGTGTTCTCTGGATTGTCATCGGTAGCTATTTCATACTGTTCTGCTTGGTGTGTTAGAGTCACCTCTTCAACCACTTATTCCATGGTTGGAGCTTTAAACAAATTACCAATCGCCCTTTCTGGGTTGATTTTCTTTGATGCTGCTGTCAATTTCTGGTCCATTTCCTCTATTTTCGTTGGGTTTGGTGCTGGTATGGTTTACACTGTTGCCAAGCAAAAGCAGCTGAAGGAGGCTGCTCAACAGTTGCCTACTTCCAAGGCTTAGACTAGGTTTTAAATTATAGTTGAAAGGATGAAGATGTAGAAAGTAGAGATAGAGAGAAAGATATAGAGATAGAGAGATAGATAGAGAGATAGAGAGACAGAGAGACAGAGAGAAAGATAGAGAGATAGAGAGATAGATAGAGAGAAAGATAGAACCTATTGAACACATTAGTTGCAGAACACGACTATCACCTATGACCTTACTTGAACCCTTTGTCCTGGATCTAGCCAAACATTAGATCCGTTGTTCTTTGATCTGGTTGCTTTACGTGTCCGTTGAAAAATTCCTCACTAAAAAGTGCAAGCACTGGAAAATAAACACATCGAAAGCCCGCTAAGGAATAAGTCAAGACATAAACTGGAGTGATCGGTAGTGGGCTAGAAACCGTAACAGTCAGTAGAAGATCTAACTTTGAAGATCAGTAGAAGACATTGAGATTCATGTCCTCGAATCGTGTATATCGCTCTACATATCTTCAGTATCTATCTTCAGTGTCTATCTTCAGTATCTAGCAGTTAAAATAAGTATCCATCAGTACTGTTCTTATCATCCACTTCACTTCTTGCATTGCTTTCCCTTTTCTCTCTAATGGCCATAAAACTTTTGCTTCTCCATCTCCTCACTATCTTCTCACCATCTCCTCACTATTCCCTCCCTATTTCTCTATTCCCTCCCTATTCCCTCCCTATTCCCTCCCTATTTCACCCCCACTTGTTTCCTTTCTCACCAATAAACTGAAAGCTACAATTCTCCACCAACAAAGTCAATGCCACCTTGATTACCCACAATCGCCCCAATTCCTACCACCCTATTTCTCCAAATACCTCCATAGCAACTTTTAATCCCATAATATCCCAATCTCTTCATAACAATACCACTAATGTCCCCTTTTCCCTGAAGTTTTCCTCCCTTTCACCTCCTTTCACCTCCTCCCCCCACCAACTCTTCCCTCGCTATTTTTCACACTTGCAGTCTTATTTTTCATCTTTCTTTCGTTACTCCTCACCTTAGACCATGGCCTCCATCGAGTCGCTAGCCTCCATTCTAGAACATCTGCTCTTGCCCCAGCATGCCAGAGAGGCAGAGACTCAACTAAAGTCCTATGGAACTCAAGCTGGATTCCCCACGGGCCTTGTACAACTCATTTCATCCACCCAATTGCCTCTTCCCGTCCGTCAAGCCGGGGCCGTCTTCTTCAAAAATTTGGTCAGACAAAAATGGGCTGATGAAGATGGTAAACACTTATTCGATCAACAAGACGTCTCTTACATCAAATCCCAGATTTTAAATATCATGATCCAACTTCCTGCTGTCCTTCAAACCCAAATTGGTGAAGCTGTCTCCATCATCGCTGATTCCGATTTCCCTTATCATTGGGAAGGTCTTATCGATGAATTGGTGGCAAAACTCTCTCCAAATGACTACAGACAGAACAAGGCGATATTGGTGGTCTCTCACTCTATCTTCAAGCGTTGGAGACCCCTTATTCGTTCAGATGAACTCTTTTCAGAGATAAAACTTGTATTGGATAAATTTGCTGAACCATTTTTGCAGTTGTTGGAGAACGTAGACGTTAAAATCGGCCATGATTTAGCTGCTCAACCCACTAAAGAGTCTAAAGAAGCGCTTATTGCTGACTTTGATTCTTTACTTTCCTTAACTCAGATCTATTTTGACTTGAATTGTCAAGATATCCCGGAATTCTTCGAAGATAACATGATTAAGGGCATGCAAATCATGCACAAATACTTGGCTTTTGGAGAACAGGCGTTGAATGGGATCATCACTGATGTAGATGAGGATAACGAGGCTGATTTGCTTATCAAAACGAAAACTCTGATTGTAGAATTGGTTTCTTTATACCTCTCTCGATATGCTGACGTATTTGAACCACTTATTCAAGAGTTTATTACCACTATATGGAAACAGATCACCGTCCAGGTCACTAAACAACCCAAATTCGATCTCTTGTGTGTAAAATCACTCTCTTTCTTGTCTACTGTGGTTAAAATGCCAAATTATCAAACTATGTTTAATAATGAAACTGCCATAACCGAGATTATCGAGAAGATCATCTTACCAAACGTTTATTTCAGGGAACTGGACGAAGAAATGTTCGAAGATGAACCCTTAGCTTATGTTAGACTGGATGTAGAAGGTTCTGATTTTGATACTCGAAGAAAATCGGCTACTGAATTCCTTAGAGAGCTTAAAGAGGTTAGTCCCGAACTTGTAACTAATATTGTAATGAGATATGTCAACCAATTCTTGCAGAAAAGTAATCAAGAATGGAGAAGTATAGATATAGCTATCTTTTTATTCAGTTCTTTGGCTACTAAGGGTTCTGTCACCAATAAGGGTGTCACTTCTACCAATGTTTTAGTAGACGTTGTAAGATTTTTCTCCGAAAATGTGGCGGGTTACTTGGTTGGAGCTACTTCAAGTAGTTCGATTCATCCCATTTTAAGAACTGATGCCATCAAATATATCTATGTCTTCAGAAATCAGCTTACAAAGGATCAATTATTGGAAACTTTCCCGTTATTGTTTGCTCATTTACAAGATTCTAATCCGGTAGTATATACTTACACTGCTATTACCATCGATAAGCTCTTTTCCATGACCACCTTCACCGAAGATCATTCTCCAGTGTTCAACAAGGGTGACATTCAACCATATTTACATGATTTACTCTCTAATTTATTCCAATTGATTCAAAGTAAACCAGAGAATCTCGAAAATGAATTCCTTACTAGAGCAGTAACTAGAATTTTAAGTACAGCAGATGACTTGGTCGATGCTAATTTGAAAAGCATCGTTCTACAACAACTTCTTGCGATATTAAAAGTGCTACTGCAAAACCCTTCAAACCCCAGATTTTCCCATTATATCTTTGAAAGTTTGGGACTTTTGGCCAAGTATAACACCGACGGACAAATCGATATCATTGCTCCAGCATTACTAGAGATCTTGGGAAATGACGTGCAAGAGTTTGTCCCTTATACTTTCCAAATCCTTGCCTTCTTATTGGAGAAGCTTGATGATCTGAAACCTCTTCCTGATAGCTATTCACAGTTAATCAAGCCTTTACTTCTGCCCAGTGTCTGGGAATATAGAGGTAATGTTCCGGGGATTACCCGTTTGATCATTGCTATTTTGAAACATGATCCACAAAACACCTTTGCCGCTAATCAACTGAGTTTAAGTGCTCTATTAGGGGTTTTCCAAAAGCTTATCGCCTCCAAGGCCAATGATCTGTATGGATTTGAATTATTGGAGACCATTTTGCTTCACGTTCCATTGAATGTATTACAACCATTCATCAATCAGATTGCCATTCTATTATTAACAAGATTGCAGTCATCAAGAACCGATAAATTTGTTAAAAGGTTCTTCATTTTACTATTTTCTTTGTCATGTGTACCATTAAATGATAAGCTTAATTCTAGAACGAATGGTCACGTAAATGGAGAATTTGTCGTGAATTTCATCGATGCTGCCCAACCTGGTGTATTTGGTAAAATATTCACTTCATTTATACTTCCCACGTCATCGTCATACGCCAATCTTCAGGACAAGAAAATCCTGATTGTTGGTCTTTTGAAGCTTTTAGAGGCACCTCAATTCAAAACCACATACCCTGAGCAATTTGCCTTGGGGCTTTCAAAACTCATTGAAAATGTGTCATTTCTCGGAGGCATTCAAAAGAATACCAATGTTGCCGCCACCAGTCGATTACTTGGAACAAGTGTAAGTGTAGAAGTAAGGGAAATCGATTTGGAGAGTTCTACATTTGGATCGAGTTTTTCACGAATTGCATCAATTCAACAGAAACCTTTTGATCCTATTCCGGATATAAAGGCCAATGATTTCAACAACATGAAACATTTGGTTGTCAATGAGATCAAGAAGAGTTGGGAATCAGCTTTGAATGGGTTACCCCAAGAGACAAAGAACCAATTGGTGGCTTTAAGTACATAATGAGGTAGAGAGGAGAATACAACATTTCAGGTAGAATAGTGTAGCAGACAAGGGGGGCAATAAGTAACAGGAGAAGGAGGAGCAACAGCAGGATGGAAAATGGATTGAAGGCGGGTGAAGGTTATGCTTTTACGTATTATATGTATCCACTCTGAGGACTATGTATCCTTTCATTCTGTATATCTACGTGCGTATCTACGTACATATATATCTCTGCATTTATCGGTCATTATACCTGTCTATACATGTGTCTATTGGTCTCTATACCCAGCCATCTAGCTATCTATGCATTTATGTATCTATCGTCTATATATCTATTTATCGCTATCGTCTCTTCCTGCGTCTCCTAGCCTTCGCTCGACTTGTTCTCGATCAATGTAATTATTCAACGTCAAGCTAGTTTACCAAAGTTTTCGGCCAGTCATACCTTTAGTTCTCCAAAGCTTCATCTTTTGACCCTTGGCCCACGAGTAACCCTCCTATAGCCATTTGGCCCTAGTTTTCTATCCTTGGACAAAGTTGGCCGCAAAAAATGGCTTAGTGTCGCTAATGCCAAAATGGGTAGCCTTCCAGATTAGGGCATATGCAAGTGAACAATTTACTGGAGACCGTTGGTTGAATATACGAATACGGACTTGACGTGGGTTAGCCTGAAAACAGTAGACGACTTCGACAACCAGAAAACTTATAAAAAAGTAGACATTAATTGTTCCTATCAATTTTTGCAATACCTCTTAAAACTTTCAGCTTTAATAAAGCTCTTAAGATGTCGTTCCACACAATTTCTACTACTATACTCACTTCTGTCTTAATGGTAGCATCTTCTGAAGAGTCGTCGAATAGCTTCGAATCAGACAAACGATATATCACCAATAATACCTTCTCTGTCGACTGTTACAACTCTCTACGCTCATAGGTATTATTAAGGTTGGAATCCACGTCGAATATTTGCTCTCTCTTGTGGTTATGCCTATAGTTATATCTACATTGGTCTGGAAGAGAGCTGTTCGGTGAAGACATGGATTGGTCATATATTAATGCCTTTGCTCAGCCCTCTATTTTCCAAATATTTCACATACCATTGGTGATGGGACCCATGGGTATGGTTTCATTGACGTATACGCCAAGGCTTGGGCTAGAGCTGGCTATGTTCTGAAGGCAGATTATTATAACACTACGATAAGTTCAAGTGGCACGACCACCGCCACTGGTGTGATTACATTCCAACATGATTCGTCTTCAGACTACACTAGTGAGTTTGTTCCACTACCTGATAACCTCCTTTTATACTGAAGCTATTGACTCTTCAAATACGATACTCCCTGTCGAAATGTGGGCAGTATTTGACTCCGGGATCACCAATTTGCCGACTATCCCAGCCACAACTACAACAACCGTTTCACCAGTTCTATTTGACAAAAGCTCTACCCATTATGTAACCCTGACTCCAGAGATCGCTTCCGATTTTATTCTGAAATCAAATCCTCTCCTTCTTCTGGCAGTATTACTTCCGAGACAAAATCCTCCGCTGAAGCGAGTCACAGTAGAAACAATGCCAACGGTAAGACTGCTACTGTTGGTGTTCTTGCTGCTGCTTTGGCTTTGGTGTTAATGTAAATGAGGAATCGCAAGTCCTTTGGGTTGGCTTTCTGCACGAGATACTTCTTCTTTAGCTTAATACTCTTCGTACGTTCGATAGTGTCATTAATACTAGACAACATTAGACCACATCTGCTCTTTTACCACTAGTTAACGGAAAGCTCCAAGCAGCTTAATTGTATGAATATTTGTGTCTATATATCAGTAAATATATCCGTCAATATTTCATTCTGTGTATCCACATCTACCTATCTACACATATCTACACCTCTCCTTCGTTAATCATATATTACACTCTATTTATGCACCGGTCTCATTAATCAAGTTCTCGAATATAGTATCGTCCTCGGTTATGGCTGGAGGAATCGACGGCTTTGTCTCCTCTGGCTCCTTCTTAACATTGTCATTTTTCTGCTTGTCTTCTAATTCCTGAAGCTTTTCAAGCCTGTCCTTCTCGGCAATCTCTGCTGCCGTCAAGAATCGACCTCCTTGACCTCTTGGTCTTCTCATGGCATGCTTATGACGAGACTCATGGAGGTATGGACGCCTTGTTCTCGCTATTTTAAGGCTTTCTTCAAGCTTGGCTCGAGCGATTCTACGTTTAAGAATTCGATGATATTGCTTGGCATTAACGTAGAATGGCTGTTCAGCGGGGGGTTGTGGTACCAGACTCTGAGTGGTAGTCGGTATAGCTCCTGGTCCTCCTGGTACCAGTGTATGCACATGAGAATGAAGAGAGTGATGTGGTGGAAGATCTGGATGCAGTTGTGGAGGCGGAGACTGGTGGCTATGAGGTGTTGTCAGAGATTGTTGCAGTTGGAGGTGGTGGGTCATGGGCTCTGCACCATGGTAATATGCCCCGCTGGCTCCGGTCCCACTCCCAGTTCCACTGGGTCGTCCACCACCACCAGCACCACTGTCAAAGTGATGCTGTTGTTGCTGATGTTGTTGTGGTTGTTGCTGCTGATGATGTTGTGGTTGTTGCTGCTGCTGTTGCTGGCTGTCACCGTAGAAAGACAGACCATTGTCAACAACGGGATGCGCGGCTCCGGAGCCGTTCTGTGTATCAGTGGGATTTGCAACAGAGACCGGTCCCAGCTGGTTCAGATGGACCCCCGGTCGGGTAATGGTGGTTGTTGTTGTGGTTCCATTGGCAGGATGAGGTTGCAGACCGTTGACCAGGAGATGGGCGGCATGCGGACTGTAGAAGCCTGGGGTCAGCTCCTGGTAGTACTGGTCCTGGACGTGATTCTGGAGCGACGTCATACTGTCTCTGGGCCCTGGAATATCGTCTTAATCGGCTGGGTACCAGTGGTCAGGCTAAAGAAACTGGCGATGATTTCCGGAAAACTTGGGGGAGATTTTTCGGCGGGGCGGTAGGCGCACGAATACCGAGATCGGCGGGTGTAGGCGGGCAAAAAGGGCCGGAAGTGGTCACCGGGAAGTGCCGAGTGGGAGGAAGAGGAAGAGAAAGAGGAAGAGAGGAATAGGGATGAAAGCACTCCAATTCGATTCATAGAGTAGCTTTTCATGCCACACACAAATTGAGATTCCGGCCTATGTCTGTTGTCTATGTCTACTATTTTTGAACCCTTTGTATGTCTCTTGTGTATATCCTTCTCATGGTCTTTGTCTATTCATCTTGTCAATGAAATTCTCTGCTACCTTTATTGTATCTTATGTCTTTGAAGTATTGTATACCTCCATATTATCGTTCGTATGTGTATGTTTTCATCTCCAGTAACCTGGCATATCATAGCTCCCTTCTGTAATTGTAGTTCCACTTGGGATACCTTTAACTAATTATGTCAATGGCACCTCTACGCACCTCTACTAGCTTTTCTACTAGCTCAGCTCTCATCTTCACTCTCATCTTCTATTAACCCTCATCCTATTGCAAATACCATCTCCCATTCTAAACTTCATTAATCATTCTCAATACCTCTCATATTATCCAAAACTCTCCCTCCAAAACAGGTTTTATCCTTATTCGACTGCAGTTAATTCCCACAGTCGTAAACTTTTGAGCCTATTGTTCGTCTCCCCTCACTTTCTTCTCTCAAATGCACCAGAGAGCCTTACCTACTACCATATACATTTACCATTCCACTCATTCGTTTTACTACTTCTTCTTTCTATATATTTCCTACATTCATTTTCGTCTTCAAAACTATATCATCATCTTTTTCAGTTAACTACTACCCCAAAAATTGTTCATCTATGAACTCAAAAATGCTCTCAGAATTGAAAAATTGGCCCAAATCTACGCCTTGATCGGGCTCGATTGCTGTAATTGGAGGCACAGATTCTTCGGTAACTTCCAAATCTTCGTAATCTCCTAGGAGTTGACGATTCCCCTCTTCATTCACTTCCTTCTCTGTCTCCTGTATATCCTGCTGTAGCGCTATCCGTTCAAGAATAAGTGATTTCTTGCTATAAGGTTCTGATGTTACCTTCTTATCTGCCGCCATCACCGGTTTTTTTCGCTTAGACACTCCATATCGGGATGAAGAACCATGGATTGCCAGTGGTTCTGCCTCCTTTGAAGTCGCTACATATCTGACTTGTTTCATCAATTTGTTGAGCTCATGTTTCTCAGCTGGCCATACGCATCCTAATCCTTTCTTATCACAATTTTGACATACTGGATACAGTGTTTCATCACACTTCTTCTTTCTCTGTCGACACGTCAAACACCCTAATCGCGATCTTGTACTTGGCCTGTTGCTCCCCTCCATCAGCTTCACGTTTTTGGCCACAAGCTGAAGCTTCCGTCACGTAGACCAACTTCTATTCGATCTCTTATCTCTAGAGGCTAGCCAAGGTTGCAATATCTTGTCCTTGTTGACTGCTAGCTCAATGATGAGTCATACCAAATTAGGTAATTTCAAATTTTTAACCGCGCTTGCAACAATCAGGCACGTGACCTAATACCAACCGTCACCACACACTTACTGGACGCCTCCGTGAGCCCCTGGACCGTCTACAAACCGTTGCAGTCTACCATCGACAGGAATTTCATATCTAGCATTTGTATATACCTCAATACCAACGTATTTGGTGCGATCTTTATAAGCAAATTGATTTTGTCCTTGAAAAAAATGAAGAAGTAGAAGAATAGCCCACTAGTTTATTTGGCACATATAATTGAAGAGTTAACGCCAAAGTCTAGCCATCCATTCTCCATCGAAAGAACATAATCAGTAGAAAAAAGATGGAGCGAACAAGTATAGCAAGGAAGTCAAACTTTTCGACACGTTGACGAAGGTGTTCCTATTTATAACTGTCGTGGCCCTTGTTAATATTTACCAGTCTCTACACACTAAAGAAATGAGAGAACCACAGATAACATAAATATAACAATAAGACACGCTTCTATGGCTTCAAGCGTAGGGTCTTACGATTCCAATTGCGTTGAAGTATGCATTCGAAGTACAAAACCCGATAAAGATCTCTTTTTTGTAACCAGAGAACAATAGGTCTTACAAACTTCAGGAGATACTAACCTACCGGGCTCTAAAAAGTAGGTGAGCTCCTAACACAGTAAGCCATTTCAGTCCGAAACAAATTGCAAAAAACCGATAACTTTACGCCTTGAGATTCGGGCTATCGTCTTTTTATACTACACTAGAAACACGTTTCAAATCATGGAATTGAAGATCTCATAGTTGCAAAATGATCTAGGAAAGAGCTACAAAATCATTGAAGTAGGATTCTTATAGATCATTCGACTGTAAGGTATGATCTATGACATAGGCTTTCAATAAACTCAAATTGAACGCATACGAATTAAGGCATTAAAAACTTTGCACGACCACAGTTGTCTGTGAATAATGTCGGGTGTAATTTGAACTTCTTAGCCGTTCTCGTTATCACCAGCTCATCGGTATTCTTGACTTGCGTCTTTTTTTGTTCGTTCGTATGCGAAAGGCTTAGAACTAATTGGTCGATCAAACAGAGTGATGCTACAATGCAAAATCGTAGATCTTCGTCTGGAAAAGAAAAGTAATCATTAACAACACTGATAAAGACTATTTGTCACCATAATTGGCTAAGGTGTCTTTTCTTTCTCACTGGTGATAACTCTTGATCCAGACCGGAAAATCTAAGCGAGCGGTTAGATTCGTATTAATATGCAAGGAGAAGAAAAGTATTCCCAAAACTGGAACCCGCATACTTGATTGTTCCTACTACCAGTGAGTCAGTTTCAACTGAGTCCTCCAGTTAGCCAGTTGTTCCTTCTTCCAGTGAACCACTAACTACGGAGTCTTCTGAGTTGTTCCATCTTCCAGTAAGCCAGTGTCAACTGAGTCATCCAGAACCCCAGGTATTTCTACTGAACCTGAATGCACCACTAGTACCCCATCTACTACCCACTGTGCTACCACTCCTAACACCATGATTACCCAAACTACTACTTATTGTATTACTTCTTTGCCAACTGTAAGTGACTGTACTACAACCGATGGTGGTGGCCCCTAGTGGTGGTGGTTGTAAATACAACCATAGACTACTACGTACCTTTTTATGATTCATTCGTTCTCTCTGAGAACTGACCCATATTTACCTTCATATTTGTGACTCCAGCTTTGCTTAGTTTGTTTGGATGCAGGTCATTTAACTGTTCCGCAGTTCGAGTTCACGGTTTATCTATCGTTGTATTAATTTCCACGAGTTTAACTCCATGGTCTTAGTAGGTGAACTTCATAAAAATCTATCGACCTAAACATATAAAAATAGAAACGTTTTAACATGTAAACATATAGACATATAAACATACATACATATAGACATATAGACATATAATCATATGTTTATATGATTATATAAACGTATAAAAATGCTATGTATGTATGTATCAGTACCTTAGTTGGCATTAATACAGCTCAAAAGAATGGCTGCGAAAAATATGAACTTGACCATGAAAATGTATACTAAGGGTAATGAATTGATTGGAAAAAGCCGCCAATCCTTCCAGCCCTAGGAATCTAGATCATTCTTCAGAGATCTATATCTATCAAGCTATATACCATCGAATATAGTCCAGAATATGACACCAACCCATCATCACAACACTTAGTCCTACATACAGACATCAAGTGGAGTGGGATCCGCAAGTCCAAATCACGTGACTCTTCCTTGCTAAGATCGTGGCTCCAATATTTTCAAAGATTAGCATGTCGGTGCTAGGATTTGTGACGGGTAATTCGTCGAATTCACGACGTCTGAGTGTTCTGGTAGAGTCATCATGGCGTGGAATTGATAAGCAATCGTCCACAAGTGCAGATGACGTTTTTCAGCAGCTTTCTATTCGTCAAATTCAAGAACTTCACAATGAATACACTCTGAATATTGAAATTGCCAAAAAGGAGATTCATCAACTCGTAGGAAGCAAATATAGAGACTTGATTGGTATTGCAGAGGATATAGATCGGATGCATAATATGTCCAGCTCTCTAGACACCGATATAGCCGACATCTCGTATCAAAAATCGACCTTTGTATCGTTTCTAACTGAAGATGGAATCACAAAATTTGCTCTGGAAAGACGTGTTCAAAAGGCTTCAGAAGCTCGTCAGAGTACCCAAGCACTGATAGCGAAGAACTTGATTACCAACACCCTTATTCTGTTTGATTTGTTGCTAAACAAGTCCAGAATTCCTCCTGATGTGGTTGTTTTCTATGCCAAATTCTACCATCTGATGGAAATGGTATTTGGAGAGCTATTCGAATCAGATCTGGCGGTTCAGGTGTTCTATGAGCTCAAACAGAACTTCCGGTTATACTTGGAACTGCAATTATCTAGTTACTTCTCTGGTTATAGTACAAATGTAGAACGATCTATGGAATTAAGGAGTCTTTTCTTATCTAACGAAGTGGTTTCGAGCAACTTGGAGTTTTCCCAACAAGAATATGAAGAAAGAGATGATTTCGATGATGAATTGGATGATTTAGAGGATGACTTCACCACCTCTGAAGACCCTGAACGATCCAACTCAACCTATCCATTGATCAACGACTTGTATGTAGAACAAACGAGAACTACAAGTGCCTATTTTAAGAGTCTTTCTCCTATAGAGAACTATCTTTTAGGATATATCATCCTAAATAAGCTCAATCCTGAACTCAACTCCCTTTCAAAGGTACTAGATTCCTTCATTCTGCTTCGTTACAATTTTTTGGCCTCCCTTTTCGCTGATGTTTCAGCTATAACCAATGACCACAAGCATGTCAACTTTGCTAGAATACTTCATTTCATTCAAGACACTATAGAGTTCAAGAATCAGTTTTTCGGTACTAATAGCTCTAGTTTTAGACTGACTTTACTGGCTTGTACCAAACCTTGGAGTGCTTCAGATGTGTTGGGATTCCGTAATTGGTTTGAACAGGAGCAAATTGTGTTTGAATACTCTATCGATTCAAGTTCTTCAAGCTCTGATATAGAGATGTATGTGACTCAATTTGGTGATCTTCTCTATGAATTTGTGCTGGGTTTAATTATAGACGACTCTTCAACTCGTCCAGTGGCCAATGTGACCTTGATTTGTCGAATCTTCTTAAGTGGAATCAAACGATTAGATAAATCTTTGGAGAATGAGTCTAATTATTCAGCTCTTGATATGATAAATGATCAAGAAATCCCCCAAAGAGTCATAAAATGTGCAATAGAGAAGCTTTCCAAGGTATTTGAATCACATTTCAATACCCTTGTGGCGGTAAACAATAGTAAATCTAGTAAATCATCTATATCAGAATTGTTAAGGTCCGGTGGTAAAAAGAAGCCATCAGTCAAACACCAAAGGCTTTTCTCCAAAGAGTTGTATGCTTTGAACGAGGAAAACACCAATTCTTACATAAAGACTATTCGAGAATTATCAAAACCCCATGTAAATGATGCAGTAGAAGACTTGAACAATTGGTTTAGTGATTTTTCGAACAGTGTGTCTGTATTAGAGCTTATGAAAAGTGAATACTATACCCTGTCTATTACTACATTGATATCCCAAGAAATAGATCAATTAAGATCTTCTTTGCACAAAGAATACTGGTCACGTATTGGCCTGATGATCTCATACTTCCAAACTGATTTTGAAGCTGCATCTGATATAAAAACCTGGTACTATATCATTGGTATTGTAATTCAAGTGGAAACTCATGCATTCAATGCAGATCTTCAAGAAGATATCAATTCCACCAAGAAGCGCGATGAAATCAGAACTCTTCTTAAGGAAATTTTGTCTAAACTTGTTGAGGAAGTTCCAAAAGCATGTAAAGAGCAGTGGGATTTAGTCAGAAAGTCTGGAGAAGTAGGAAACGTTGAAACGGAAGCTGAATCAGAAGCTGGAAAAGAACATGAAGCAGAATCTGAAGCAGAATCTGAAAAAGAAGCTAGAACAGAAGAAGCAGAAAAAGCTGACACTTCAGGAGGAAAAGAAGCAGAAGACACGGATACTTCAGGAAGTAAATCACAAGACAACTCACAGTCGATACCATCCAGACCGAGCTTTGAAATGACCAGCTTTTTTTACAAAGTTGCTACTGAGTTTCTTAAAACCTCCGAGACCCAGCATTTCGGTTACGGAGGTATATTCCAACAGCCAGCTATACATGATGTATTTATTGGATTGAAAGATGCCTGGCTTTGCAAGCTTGCTTCTGAAATAAACTCGTCAACTTTACAAGGATTTGCCGACAGGTTATACATCTTGCAGTTTGTCAGTGACGATGACAAGATTACTTCCTTTAAGAAGAACCCCGCCTTTACCTCTTCGGAGGTTGAATCTACTAGTAGAAACATCGAAGAGTACTTTGCTTCAAACGAGTATCTTTTCACCCCTATTCTGATGAAGATCAGTAAATAAATAGAAAGTCTTCTAGACATTTCAATGTATAGACATTTTGAAAACTGTAGATGCCCATTATTAGAGGCCTTTAACTCTTTCTAGGCAAAAATCATCGAAGATGATAGTAAGCTACTTCGCATACACATACACATACACATACACATACAATTCCTCTTTTCTCCACTTTCTACAGGTTCCATAACCCTTCTCTATTCTAACCTATTAATACAAATACACCTTCAGTCCAGCGTCGGTCAAACCCTTCAAAACCAGCAAAGTCTCGGTGATGTCCCATATGTTTTGCATCTTTTGATCCAAATATGTGTTATCTAAGATGACAATCTTGAGTTCGTTTCTCTTCAATCCACTGCCTGGAGCATCCAAAACCTTCTCGAGACGACCGGGACTAGTACATAAGACTCTACTTTTGGTAGTACCTACCAACTTCAAGTCCACCTCCAACTTATTTTTGTTGATCAATTTCAACGAGGAACCCTTGAGGTCTCTTGTTGAACGATGAACATCACAGGCTCTTAAGGCAGACATGGATAGAATACAGATAAACTTACGTTCTTCCAAAGTATCAGGGATTAATTCTGGATTCACTCGGCTATTCTTGGAGCCCTTCTTCTTGTTTTTCTTATTAGTCTTGTCTTTGTCAGTGGGGAACATGTTGTTGAATTTGGCCTTAAGAAAGTCGGATATATTGTCCAAGCTACGGTCCTGTTTAAAGTCCCCAGTGGCTCTGAAAACAGACTTATCAAGGTACATATCAGCCAACTCCAAGGCACTGAGGTCAGGATTTTTTTGACGAATTCTCTGGTTAACCCAATCAGCAATGGCCTCAGGCAGGGTCTCTTGGGATAACTGCTTCTTCTTTTGCATGTCCATTTCCATTCTAAGTCTCTTCTTCTCCTTCCACGAGTCTTTCAGTTTATGCTTCTTCAGACTACTAACAGCTTCCGACCCATCATTGTCTTCCAATGCCAATTTTCTCTTACTTGACCCATTCTTTGCAAGCGATGAGCTTGAGCTTAAGCTTGGGCTCGAGCCTAAGCTTGATCTGGATTTTTCAAAGGCCTCCTCTTCCAGAAGAGCTTCAGCTCCTTCATCTAAACTGTGAACCAGTTGATCAGAGTCATAGTCATACACCAAACCATCGTCCAAATCATCTCCAGCTGCCGCTAATGCCATGGTTTTCGAGTCAGACATGCTATGTTTCTGCAAAGTTCAAGCCGATGAGCATCGCGAAATATATTTGTGCTCACGTGAGAAGACCGATGGGGTAGATCGCTCTGAATTTTACTCAACAACTACTATTAGTAAGGACAGTTAAACAGAACTGGAGGGGGCTACTGGACTATTTTGAACTTGGTGATAGAGTTTACTTACATATATAGTTGATAGGATGATTTTGGTACGTCAACGGTTGAAAATAGCCGCCGTTGGGTCAAGATGGACTCGAAGGAATATCATGATAAACGCAGATATCAAAAGAAAGCTAGAGGCTCTGAAACATTGTCCAGTGATAGTGGTAGGAGGAGGTCATGCAGGCTGTGAAGCGGCCACTGGGTCGGCTCGACTGGGTACTCAAACAACCCTCATTACCCCTCATGTAGACAAGATTGGAACTGCTAGTTGTAACCCTCTGATTGGTGGGGTTGGTAAGGGTACCTTGATTCGAGAGGTTGATGCTTTGGATGGGGTGGCTGCTCGAGTAACTGACAAAGCCGGGATCCATTTCAAAACTCTTAATTTATCCAAGGGGCCGGCCGTTCATGGACCTAGAGCCCAGATAGATCGTAAGATATACTTACAAGAGATGCAGAAGGAAATACTCAACTACCCCAATCTCTCTGTACTTGAGGCACTGGTGGAAGATGTAATTGTAGAGCCCCATACTGGGGTTGATGTTTCCGGTAGAAATCAAGCTTCAGTTAGAGGAGTTGTTTTGGGAGATGGTACGGTAATTAGCTGTGAAAGCGTCGTCATAACCACTGGTACCTTCCTAGGCGCAGAAATACATATTGGTTTAACGAGTTACCCGTCAGGAAGGATCGGAGAAGACGCTACTTTCGGTTTATCTAAGACTTTGAATGAAGCAGGCTTCCGTTTGGGTAGACTCAAGACTGGAACTCCACCTCGGCTTCTGGCCAAGACGATCGACTATACTAATCTCGAGATACAGCCGTCAGAAAAACCGCCCACTCCGATGTCATTTATGAATGAAAAGGTGGCCCTTGAAGATCTGCTAGTTAACTGCCATATGACCAGAACTACCAAAGAAATGCATATGCTTATTGCCAACAATTTAGACAAGTCGATTCACATTAGAGAAACGGTAAAGGGTCCCAGATACTGTCCTTCTATAGAATCTAAAATCATCAAATTCCCCAACAAGGAATCACATTTAATCTGGCTTGAACCAGAAGGCTTAGACACCGATTTGGTATATCCTAATGGGATTTCATGTACTATGCCGGCTGAAATCCAAGAGCAGCTAGTACGTTTGATGCCTGGGTGTGAAAATGTGACTATGCTTCAACCTGGATATGGTGTTGAGTACGATTACGTCGACCCTCGTGAACTACAAATCACTTTAGAAACGAAGCTTGTAGATGGGCTTTTCCTTGCGGGTCAAATAAATGGAACAACTGGTTACGAGGAAGCAGCTTCTCAAGGATGTGTTGCAGGAATCAACGCTGGTTTGAAGGCACAGAAAAAAGAACCATTGGCCCTTAAGAGAAGTGATGGGTACATCGGGGTTTTGATTGATGATTTGATCACAAAAGGAGTAGAGGAACCATATAGAATGTTTACATCAAGATCAGAGTTTCGGATATCTATTAGAGCAGACAATGCTGACGTCAGATTGACCCAGAAAGGATGGGAGTTGGGAGTTGTCTCCGATGAAAGATACCAGAAGTTTCACGGTGAAATGAATAAGTATTATCAAATCAAAGATCACTTACTGGAGGTAAATTTATCTGGGGCCAAATGGAACAAGGCATTAGGAACGGACATGCAAAACAACCTTATGTCAACGGGATGGAAAGCACTTTCCTATCGGGATGTAAATATGGAAAGAATCCTCCCTCATCTTGCTGAACTCATAGGCGGAGAAGTACCCTCTATATATCAAGACATGAATTCAAGGTTAATTAATCGTTTAAACGTGGAGGGCAAGTACGAGCCATGGATGAAGAGAGAAAAACATCATTTGAAGGCGTACAACTCCGATGAAAACCTTTTGTTACCAACTGATTTTGACTATCGTAGCGCTAATTTGACCATTTCCCACGAAGTATCACATTTGTTAAACACAATCCAACCGAAAACAATTGGACAAGCTCGTCGAATTCAAGGTGTTACGCCTGCAGCTATCTTCGAGTTGTTCCAGTTGGTGAAACGTTCCCAAAAGTCACTTCGTGAAGCGGTCTCTTGTACATAACCAGACGAAGTAAATAATGATTTATATATAATTCAATAGATATATCTATACCTTTCAACATCAAACTACACTTTCAAATTAGATAGTTTCTTTATTAATGTCTGTTATTATCATTCTATGGTACACTAATTTACAGGTCAATTCACACTGATACTATTCTCATGTCCTTCACAAGTCCTTGTCGTGTTCTTCTTGCGTTCTTCATGTTTTCTTCTTATCTTAAGTTCTTCTTATAGCCTTCATATCATCTCTCACATCTTCTGCCTTTTCAACAACTTTTCAAGTCCCACCAATTGTTCTAAGGGTAAGAAACGATGTGCCACTCGAGTTATTCCATTGATATCTTCTTCTGTAGTTGCTGATCCTCTAGGCAACAAATTTGTTCGTTTGAAATAAAGTAAAACGTCCAGGGCATTGATAGAAGACCCCTTTCCACTGGTTCTATGATTAGAATACAGCTCTAAATCGGCAACAAAAGAGTCTAAAAACACATCAGATGCCTGTTGAATAAATTGCATCGTCTCAACTGACATGGATTTCTTCGAACCAGGATCGTTAGATCCATGAATACTCTTAATTAATTGCTTTATAACGTTCATTGGAAGTAGTTCACCGGTTTTCTGCCGTTTAGCTGGGTTCAAAATGTCGTCATTACCTTCCGATTTTATTCGTTCTACTAATCTATCAGAACTCTCCGTTCGATCATTAATCTGCTGCTTGAGCTGTAATTCGGTCAAGAAGGTAGTTTCACCTTCATCAAAGGTAAATTGGCCCTCCATAATCGAATTTTCTGGAGACTCACCTCGTAGAACATCTATAGCACCTTGATCCTCCGCTTTTATGGGAGAACCAGGCAACAGAGTAAAATCTTCATTCAAACCGAAATCTGCATCAAATTGATCCTGATCTTCATGGTTCTGATCTTCAAAATGGCCCTGATCCACACTTTGATCGTCTTCATGATCTTGCTCAGGTTTATTTTGTTCGTCTTGATCTTGTCCAGGTTGATCTTTTTGAGTTGAAATTTCTTGAGTTGGAATTGCTTGAGGTTCTTCATCATCATTGTCTAGAGGCTCAATGTAAGGTCCAGCATTGGTCTCTTTCTTTACATAGATATCTGGGTTCTCTGAGTTTGTATCGAAATCATTGTATTGCAGATCTGCTACATCAATTCGACCGATATCTTCGACTTCTATTCGTCCCAAAGAAGTGTCAATTGGAACATCCTGATCGTCGTGGTCGAGTTGAGCCAAATCAACAGGAGAAAGTTTAGAGAGAGTTTCATCGAACCATTGAGGATCCTCTGGTGTTTGAGGAGTATCATGGGCGGTTGTAATTGCTGGTACAAGACCAGAATCGTGTTCAATTGGAATATTGTCGTGCTGATTTTGAGCCAAAGGGGGGGCAATTGGGGCCATTCCCTTTGATAAAGAAGAGCTTTCCAGGTTGGTCGGCTTTGAGTGTGCCACCTTTTGAGCTGCTAATATCCGTTCCAAATAAGACATTCCACTGGAGACGTCCTTTTTGGGGAATATTACCGGACCTGGTGGGGCTACTTCCCGGACAAATGGACTTATTTCATCATCTAGAACCTCTTTAAACTGTGGGGGCAGTTGTAAGTCAGTTTTTGGTAATGGAAGAGAGTAATTGAAGTCACCAGCACTACTAGGGATCGAACGAGCATCATCTACCGGTTTAGGGGTGAAAGCTAACAGATCTACAGCAGCAGCACCACCAGAGATATGGGGTTGTAAGGAAGGATCATTAGCAGATGGATGGTGGTTGGAAGGTTGTGTATGCTTTGTAACCTCCAGAGCATTTAAGGGCGGTGGTGGCTGTTTTGGATCTTGAGTAGCGACCAGTTGACGGGTAAAGAACCGTAAATATTCGATGGTGATGGGACCGATATAGTGTTCATCATAGACAGCCGGGGGAAGGCCGCCGGGGTTACGATAGTAGAAGGAGGCCCCAGTATTCAGGAGTCTTGAACGTCGGATTGGAGTTCTTTTGGGCAGCACATATGGCAGTCTGTCGAAGGCGTTGATGGCATGAGGGGTTGTTGGACGAGACCTTGACTTTTTGTGGTCATGATGGGAATGAGGAGGAGGAGGAGCAGCAGCAGCAGCAGAAGCAGAAGCAGCAGATCGTGACAGTTTCTTAGGGGATTTATGAGATTTCTGACGGTTGAAAAGGTCCAGCATATCAGTTTTGGGTAGGTGTATTGGACCTGAGGGAGTAGCAGAGGCTCTGGACGCCAGTGGCAGCCTCAGAGGCGTCGAAGGCTCGGTGTGTTGCTCCATGGTGAAACATAAACAAGCGCGTAACAAAGATGAGAAGGGAAGGTGAAGGTTTTGGTGCGGGGGGTATACAGGCAGTAGAAGAGAGGTAGAGAGAAGGGAAGAGAGAATGGAAGAGAGAGGAAGGATGGGAAGAGAGAGGAATACTAGGTAGAGAGAGGAATACTAGGTAGAGAGAGGTGACGAGAGGTAGAGAGAGGTGGAGATAGGTAGAGAGAGGTGGAGAGTGGTGGAGAGAGGTAGAGAGAGGTTTATATAGGTAGAGAGAGGTAGAAGGAAGAAGCAGGAAAATGGTCTCATCGATGAAAAGCCTTGACGGAAACAAGTAGAGAAAATCACAAAAAAGGGACGCCAACAGCAATAAAAAGCATAACAGAGCATCAGAAGATGAAAGAGAATTAAAGAGTATTAGAAGATGACAGAGCATTGACGGAAGATGAAAGAGAATTTTACATAATTAAAGAGGAGTATTCATGATTGAAGGGAGGCATACGGCAGTATGGAGCATAAACGAGCACAGAACATGTAGAGCAGGACATTATAGGTGACTTTCAGACGGGCTATTCCAACAGTTTCTCTCAGCTTATGCTCTTCATCCCTTATTTACCTTCTACATGTTCTTTCTTCTTCCCTTTTCTTCTTCCCTTCTCTTCTTCCCTTCTCTTCTTCCCTTCTCTTGTTCTCCTTTTCCTTCCTCTCTTCTCTCCTCTCATCCTTCTTTCCTGCACCCTTTCTATTGCTTTCCTTCATCTCCGGGAACCCCATCTCTGTCCATTAACCCTCCACTATTCACCCCATAGATTACCGAGGACACTCAGATCTTGTGATTTAAAGATCCACATCTCAGTATAAACCCATTGATCCAAAAAAAACCCACCCCTTTCCACCAGAAAACCGTCACTTTAACCTCATCTTCTGGCCCTCCACCCTAATTTTCACACCGCAACCCAAAACTGATTATCACCTTAATTCCAACAGATCCTCCCAGCAATCCCCATCAGAACTGATCAATTGAAGCTATATTAAACTAATCTCGATCATTATCATCCCATCCCAGTCATAACAAGCTCCACCCGGCAATGTCAGATCTTCTTACTGCTCTCATATCGGGCTCCTTTGCCGCCATCACTACCCTGGTTATAACCTACCCTTTAGACTTTGCTAAAACTCAACGCCAACTCAATAACCAAACCCTGATGGCAAAGTATAATATCCCAAGTAACTCAGCTCAATCTCTAGCTCAAGTCTATCGAGGAAGCTCGGTTCTCATTGCTGGAAACCTTGTTAAATCCCTGGCTAGACTAATTCTGTATAATTGGGCCACCAAATTCATGGCAATCGAAGGTCATCAAGATGGTACTGCTAAATTGAAAACTTCAGCACCAAGATTAGTCATTGCTGGAGCAATGTCTGGATGTTTAGAGACCTTCATTATTGTTCCTTTTGAAAACGTCAAGATCGCCATGATCCAAAATATGTCCCTTCAAAATGAAATCAACAATTCCCCTAATCGTCATGTCACTGGAATCCATACTCATTCACATTCTGGATATTCAAAGGGTGGAGGTAATGTGTTTTCTCGTCAATACGTCTCTCCCAATGGGTATTATACCTCTGATTTGATGCCCGGTAAACTTACTGGAGGTGATAAACTGACTACCAGTAACCTTGATAAACTCAAGAGAAAATTCAACGCCCATCCAGCTTCCACTATGAGGGGAACAATATCAGAAATTTATGCTTTGAAAGGTATCCATGGATTTTTGGCCGGAACTTGGATCACGGTTTTTCGTCAAGTAATGATTTCAACCGTTTGGACCAGTACTTATAATGCATCAAAGCAATTATTGGACCCTAGTCTGACTCTGAATAACGTATCACTCTCCGAACCTCAATGGTTTGGTCATAAACATACGGCATTGCAACTGTTGGGACTTCATTTCATTGCTGCCTTGGCAGTGGTGGCTGCCACTCAACCAATTGATGTTGTAAAGTCTCATCGTCAGCTGAAAAATGCTCAAATTGCTTATAAAGATGCCCTTTCTACCGCCTACAAATTGTTTTTAAAACAGGGTCCTATGAAACTCTGGGCTGGAGCATTACCTCGTGGAATTAAAGTGTTTGTGAGTGGTGGATTGACTGCAACGATATACGGATATGTAGATGGATTCCTGACTGCAGCTGTAGGGCAAACAGTATTTCCTCTGTCGTGAAGAAGAAACGAGTAAGAGAAGGTTCAAGTACGATGAATAAGCGGAAGAAGTGAGGAGTAGAAGGAATTAGTAGAGGAATGAGTAGCGAGAGGTTAAGTAGAAGGAATAATTAAGAATGGACAGTTCGATGAAAGAATTTATATGAAAGGCTGCTTAGTGGACTAGAAATAGACCATGAAAATGTTGAACAGATTGAATTGTAGGAGGAGGAGAATTTGTTAGAGTAGAAAAGAAGAATTAAGTCGAGTAGGAAGAAAGAGATAGGTCGAGTTGATGGGTATGCAAATAAGTCACAATGTGTAGTAGGAAAGGGAAGAGTCAGAAGAGATGATAATTGGGATGTGAAGGGTCAAAATACTAACGCAATGTCCAAGGAGTCAAGAATGAAGAGTCAGGAAAGAAGGAGTCAGAATGATAAAGTCGTAACGATAAAGTCGTAACGATGAAGTCGTAATGATGAAGTCGTAATGATAAAGTCAGAGTCAGAGTCAGAGGGAACGGAGAAGAAGAAGGAAATTGCACAAGAAAGACAGAAAGATAGGGATAGACATGAACTGAAAAAGAAATAAGTAACAGGATTGACCAACAGAGAAGCAACGGAAGCAAATAGATAGAATTTAAAAACAGGATCTTGACACCGTTAAGTATCCTCCTCATGTAGTGTATAGTTGTTACTCGAAGCAATACTAAGCATCGAGATAATATCTATCAATATCGAAGTCAATATTGTAGTCAATACTGTAATCAATTATCAATACTGCTTAGCTAATACTGTTTATCTATTCCGTGATGGAAATTAATTGATTAGAGCGGAATATCCTGAGATTATGCAAGTTTGGTTGCCCCGACTCCACGAATAAGGCATGTTGATGCACGATCACAGTAAATCTAACCAACCAAATCATAAATCAGTCAAAGTGGAACCCCAAGATATGAGCCCAGCGAGTTTGACTTCGAGCAATAGTCAGTGTGATCCGCCAAGAAAAGGAAAAGACCATTTTGGTAAGTCAAATGGATCTGATAACACTGCACATTTCTTTTCTACAATAGATAAGATACGGCAATGGAGAAAACACCGCTAACCGATCGGTTACACTCCATCTTGAGATCTTTTTTTAGCGCCATGTGCCGTAAACCGGCCCATTAATGCGCTTGTCGGCGAAATTGGGAGAGAATGAAACACAGATCTAAGCAGGGGAGGTTCATATCAGCGATGCAGAGAGAACTATGACAATTGAAGTCTGCAAGAAAAACACCAACATTATCATTCAACTCTCTTTCATCTAGGAAATAGATATGAACCTATCAACAGTCTTTTCGGAACACCTGCCCTTCTCTCCGAGTAACAGAAAAGCCAAGCTCATCTTCTTCAGGTACTCTCACATGATCGGGCCGGAAAATAAATATAGCCATACTCTTTTCACTTATCAAGCAAGGCGAAAAAGGGCAAGATGCGCCAATATTTTTTATTCGATTATGCACGATTTAAGGGTCTGGGACCTTATCTACAGCTTAGAAGAGGCAGTGGAACGAGTAACTACAGGGATCCATATGAAGTATAAAGGAAGCAGAAGATGCTAAACAGAACGACAATTAGACATCTATCCTTTATTGGACAAGACTGACGTAAAAAATGGATGAAAAACTCGACCATAAAGTCGAACCCAAGCTTGTAGCATTAACTTCAGCCTCCGAAAGCAAATATGCAACTGGAGAAGTCATCGAAGTGATCCGTTCTCCTTTGACTGGTAAAGAGTTCGAGATCACTAAGGATGTCGATGAGGCTATGAAATATGCTCTCTTCAACGAAGAAGGCCATATAGAGCTTGATGAGGTAACCTCTCGTAAACTTTTGTGGAAAATTGACACTTATGTGCTTCCAGTAATGTGTCTCTTATACTGTTTCCAATTTATGGATAAGCTTTCCAACTCATGGTCAGCGATTTTGGGTCTTAGAACAGAATTACATATGGTTGGAGACCAGTACGCTTGGACTGGTACTGCCTTTTATTTAGGATATCTTGCCTTTGAATTCCCTGCTTCCTACGCGTTGCAGAAATTACCACTTGCCAAAACCGTTTCTGTTCTTATTATCTTGTGGGGTATGGTGTTGTGTTGCCACTCTTCCACAGAATACGCTGGTTTCGTTGCATTAAGAACAATTTTAGGAGCTTTGGAACTGTCAGTCACCCCTGCTTTCACGATTATTACTGCTCAATGGTATACTCAACTGGAACAATTTGTCCGAATTAGTTTTTGGTTTGCTTCAAATGGATTGGGTCAAATTCTTGGTGGTGCCATTGCCTACGGTTTAGCCAAAAATGCTGCAAGCTACACTATTGAAGCATGGAAACTCATCTTTGTCATCACTGGATGTCTTACCATTTTCTTGGGTTTTATTGTTCTCTTTCACATTCCTGATACTCCACACGGTGCTTGGTTTTTGACTGAAAGAGAAAAGGCACTCGTGGTGGAAAGAATCAGAGTTAACCAACAAGGTTTTGGTAACAAGTACTTCAAGAAATATCAGTTCATCGAAGCATTAACTGACTACAAGACATGGCTTATCTTTGTATTCTCTCTCGCCAACAATATTCCTAACGGTGGAATCACCAATTTCGGAAGTATTTTGCTCAAGGAGGATTTTGGATACTCTACATTAGATACTTTACTTATGGGTATGCCTGGTGGAGCTGTCGAACTTGTTGGTTGTACATTATTTGCCCTTATTTCCCAAACGAAGTATGTTAAGTCTAGAATGGCCATGGCAACTTTCTCTGGGGTAGTGGCAGTTGTTTCACAATGTATGTTGGCTTTTGCTTCAGTTAAGAAGGCTAGATTAGCGGGCTATATCTTGTACAGTTTGGCCCCAGTTGGGTTCATTTGTATGCTTTCTCTTGTTGCTCTGAATGTTGCTGGACACACGAAGAAGGTCACTACGAACGCAATTCTTTTGATTGGATATTGTATTGGTAACATCATTGGTCCTCAAACATTCATTGATAAGCAGGCTCCACAATACAGGGGAGCCAAGGTTGCCATTGTCATTTGTGGTTGTATTGCATTATTAATGTTAGTATTGATCTGGATTGCTTACACTTGGGAAAACAAGAAGAAAGAGAAGCTTAGAGCTGAACATCCTGGAGAAGAAATCGGACACAACCAGGAGTTTGCTGATTTAACTGATGGTGAAAACATGCATTTTGTTTACCAGACATAGGGAGGAAGGAAGAGGAATAGAGTAGGATTAGGGGAGACTTGAATAGGATAATTAGGTATGAAAACAATGTAGAAGATGTAGGAGATGTAGAAGAAGAGGAAGAGGGCAAGCATAAGGTATTGAACTGTGTGGTTTGTGACACTTGAAGGTAACACAAGATAATCTAGCCAATGCAATATACTATTATATATCTCAACAGAGACCACGATCTCCATATTCAATATAACAACACACAACAGTTATTGTAGTCAACACTGTAGATGTAGATACAATACAACAATACAACAATTCCAGAAGTGACATGTTCGAACAAGTCTTAATCATAAAGAACGAAACACGCAAGTGCTAACAAATTGCAACACGCTTAAGCTGAAAAATTACTCATGCGAGAATTTTCTAACATCAAAGAGAAACGAAGAAGACAAACAAGACCACCAGAAGAAAGAAGAAGACTACGTATTTTCGTGACAGTTTTCATGGAAAACCCAATAGCTACAGTCCCCTGATTTGTAACACCCACCAACTACCCGTTCTGGTCCATTATCATTCCCTTTGTTCCATCTCTTGCTTGCTTTTAGCCCCAGATCATAGTGGGTCCTGTATATACCTTGGGTTGTTTATTTTCTACCTACCCCAGAGAGAACAACACTATGACCGTGTCAGGAGACGAGCTCTATCGAGCTGTAGAAACCCCTGGTGACGTATCTGAAACGTTAGAAACGATCAACGCCTTCAAGGCATATGTGAAGAAAGATTTCGTCGATTTAAAACAATGTCCCCGTTATTTCCAAGCCCTTCTTCTTGCCCTCTCCGGTCAGTCCCAAATCTCCAATGCCAGTTTCAGTGTGTTGGCCCATTTGATTAAAAGAGTAAGTATGCAAGATATCCTGGGACTGCTCTTACAACAACAGGCTTCTCTTGTACTTCCAGAGCTTGTTATAAGGTTGGGCGACCCTAAAAACTCCACTCGTTGTACCGCCAAGAGAGCTCTTGAAGCTTACTGGCTTTCGGTCCCCAAAGAGGTGGAAAGTTGTCTATTAGAACGGGGATTATCCCTGAAAAATCTGCTTATAGTATTAGAATCTGTATTGTGGCTACATCACGTTGTCACCGAGATAAGTCAACTCTTTAAGTTGGATTCTTTCCTACCACTTTTGGTGACAAATTTACGTAATGAAGAAGAAGTCCAAAGTGCCGTCAAACTGCTCTTTGCCGCTTATTATTCAATAAAACACAACTCCATACATAAGCAAACACTCTTACGTGAATTGGCGCTGGAAAGAATCCCACAAAGGGTTGTTGATGCTATACTTCAATCGATCCAAAATCCAGAACCCAAAGACGACATCAAATCCACCATTCCTCTGTCCCATATACAAGGTTCGATTGCTAACATCAATACTGTCTCTGAACTGAAGAAAACCCCATCATCGTCCGATTTTGTCCTGAACCTGAATGTACCAACTAAGCCAGAACTTGCCTCCTCAGACCCAAAGAAACGACCTTCACCATCTGTAAGCAATAGTAAACCAATCCCAAGCCATTCAGAGCAATCAAATAATAACGTTATTGTAGAAATACCCCGGATACCACAAGAATTGGTTCATTTGACCTCAAAACTCGCGAAATTTCCCTTCGATCATACTTTGGAGCCACTCAATGTAGATAGTTTCCAAGCTACATTCTCCAATTTGGCAGGACCGTTCTCTGGTAAGGAGACAGAGTTCAACTGGGCCCAAAGAGAGCGTAATATCATAACCATCCGTAGAATGCTTAGGGGTAATTTGGCTAAGAATGTAGTGGCAACGGTTCATCATCTTCGAGATTTTGCCGAATCTATTTGTAAAGCAGTGATGTCACTTAGAACAACCCTTAGTACTCATGGATGCCAGCTTGTGAAAGAGGCAGCCATGATATTGGGACCAGAATTTGACCCCCTTTTAGATTCCTTTACCCCTACCATGTTCAAGCTTTGTCTGGCCACGAAAAGCATTCTGTCAAATAACGCCAACACAGTGATGATATCCATTTATCTCTTCAGCTGCTATCTGAATAAGCTTTTGAACAAAATACAGGCAGCCCTGGTTGAAAAGAACCATCAACCTCGAGCCTATTGCTGTGCATGGCTCGAAATAGTACTTGTACGGTTTCAAAATAATCCTACCTTTTTGAGTTCCCATGGATCTTTGACTGGACCAGAATTATCAGCTCAAGTGTTAACAAAAGTATTGGGTGATGCAAACCCTACTGTAAGACAAGGAGCTAAAGACTTATTCTGGAGTTTCTGGTCTAAATTCCCAAAGGTTGCAGAGGATCTTTTGGGGAGATTGGACACAAATATTGTTAAGGCATTAGAAAGAGCTCGTCCCAAGAACCTGTCGACGTCCGAGTCCCCAGCGGCAAAGAAGCTCACACTTCAACCAAAGAAACCTTCAGTTAGAGAATCTATCATTGCTAGGAATAAAGAACTCAGAGAGAAGGAAAGATTAAGTCGACTGTCGCTGAGGAACTTTCTGAATTCTTCATTAGGAACATCTTCTGCCACCAGTCTCCCACCTCCATTTACTTTAAATAAGCTTAATGGAGGTCCTCGTAGAAATTTCACCGAATCCACCACTTCTTCCTCCAATCAATCCAACGAAAGGGAAGCAAGGACCGTTTCTGGACCTACAATTTCCAGACCAGACCCTCAAGCAAATTCTCAACCTAAAATCCAACATTTTAATAAACAGGTCGATCCTATAATTCAATTCTTGTCTTCCCATAAACTTGATTTGAAGAATGAAGGAGTCAGTATGTTGAAATATGCTATTATGGCTGATGAAGATCTCCTGTCCGAGATCCCACCTATTTTAAAGGAAATATCCATATCTAGTCCCCAAGTACTTAACCCGCTTTTATTCTCCTCTAAAGATTTGGCGAAAAAGCTGTACAAATTCTTCGACGCTAAAGATTATTTGAGGTTGTATGTGATTCTTGGAGACAAAACTCACCTTTCGGAGGGGGTAAATCTACTCTTATCAGTAATTCCCCCAAATGAGTACTACTCTGCTATTTCCTCCTTACTTGGGCAAGCAACCCGTATTAGTAGCATTTTGAATAATAGCGATTTGGTGATGCAAATGATCAAACATAAATCTACTATCTTCTCCTCCTCAGTTTTCATTTTGCAACATTCTTTGGAAAAAGTCCCTATAATGAACCAAGATTTTGAACTAATCTGTGAATGCTTATTTGATATTGTCCAGGTTGTTAGAGGTTCAGAAATCTACGATGATCTAATTAGTCTTCTTGATAAACTCTCTGCAATCAATTTAGAGGTATTTAATATCCAACTAGATCGATGTAGTCAAGGGGTAAAGGATGAAGTACGTGGTCATATACTCTGTTCTGAGGATTTGAGTTCTTCTCCTTCTGCTCATTTGGCTCTGGGAGGAGAAAAGACATACACCTCTTACGATTTGACCAAGGTCTTCCCCAATAGTGCATCATCTTTGTCGCCATTGAAAGGTGCTCCTGATCTCACGATGTTAGTGCCTGTTTTCAATAATGATAGAGAGATTCTGTTTGCCTCTAAATCACCTAAAATTGACTCTGAACCACACTATGACATGGTGGTTGATGACAATATTGATGACGTAGAAATGGTGAATGCAGAAGGGAAGTCTGACAACGTTTTTATGGATCTGAATACCAGTGGAAGTGCATCGAATGGGGGCCGCAGATCGGAACTCTTTGCCCAATTTCAAGAGGACATTCAAGAAGAAAAACCTACTGATTTGGTCAATGACTTTGCCCAGGTCCAAATCACAGCCTCCGATTCATTACAATCATTTGTAGAGAAAGTGGACCCCATAAACAAGATGTCCAACAAGAAGAAGCCAATACTAATCTACCAGGACGAAATGTCCAAAGGATCCCCTCAAAAGGTACGCGACTATAACTACGAAGATATGAACTGGTTTAATTACCTGGTGGCTCTAGCACGAGGACGGAAACAGCGTAGTCATAATGTAGACAGTTCGAATAAGCAGCATAGAGATGAGGAAGTAGGAAGCGTTGAACAATTTACGAGATGTTGCCGTCAAATCTCTGAGAATCTGGCGTGCGTTGATGACTTTGTTACTCTTTTAGATATGATTCAAGAACCACAATTTTGTTCCGAGCTTGACGAAAAGACTACCAAAATATTAGCGGACTCGGTTTGGAGCTTCTTTGGTCACCATCCTACCAAAGACTCGTTGCTCCAGGGTCTTGTATTAGTTAAGCAGATGATAGTAAATAGACTTTCTCTTGACCCAGAAAGGCTATGGACGCTCATTCTTGAATTGAGCGGGGAAAGTACCGATGAAAGCTCTGAGTTGACATTGGCACTTGGAGAAGTGTTTGACGAGATGATTTTGATAACTGTTTCAACGGAGGAAGCCCTAGGCTATGTTTTTAGTACGTTATGCGATACCTCATTGCTTTCTTCACAGCTTGTTTTTGTTCTTGAATGTTCTAACAAAGTGCTTAACATGGGTACAATTGACCTCACAATCACAGATGCTACAATTACTCAAATTGATGGGTACATTTCCTCGTATTTGAGCCATGACAATGTCATGGTTCGGCGAAATGTTGTACAGATCTACGGGCGTCTTCTTAAACAAAGCAATGGCATCGGACTGAAGGATGGGAGTATCATGAGCAAGATCTTGAGTAGACTTCCAGCACCTCAGAAGAAATTGATAGAGTATTATAGTGAGCAATAATTGAACAACAATGAGAAAACGTCTATATTGGCCGTCTACTGGGCTTTGGAAGGTGGTGAGAACATTTCTATAGTATAGATGCAGATATATAGAAAGTATTTAATAGAAAGATATTAGTGCCCCACTGTTGTATTAAGCATCGGAGATGATCCTTCTAAAGGTTGGGTAAAAATATATACAGATTTTCACTTGTAACTCTACTCATGATTTCTCTCTCAACTACACCATCATAAATGTCAATTACTTGTTCATTAACACACATACATCATTAAAATGTCGATATTATCGCATAGACCACAAATCTATGCCTCTATATATTAATACACCTCGAAAATATTGTACATTATCCATCGTTAAAACCCATCCTTTCGTTTAACCTTGCCATCTTCCGTCGAGCGGCGATCCGAAGCTCCAGGCTTTGTGATTCCAAACCGCTCTTGACGTTTCCTTTTCATCATGTTACTAATAGCATTCTGACGGGCACTGGGTGCCGCCAGTTGGATCGGGTGATGGACGGGGATCGCTTGGTACATTCCGTGGTCCTGGGCCGGCCCATCCATGACAATGTACCCACCTTGGGTTACTCCAAGTGGCTGCTGTTGATCGTAAGGGGCCCAATGATCTGCATCAGCGTAGGTCTCGTAAAAGGCCAGATGTGGGGCCATTGCGGGTGCCATTGTAGGCATAGCTCCAATAGGAGCACCCATGGGCATCATCTGTTGGCCGTAACCACCAGAAGGGTATCCAGGAACCGTTTGTGGGACCAGAGACCCTATTGAAACCAGAGGCCCCATTACCGGGGGCTGCTGATATTCGTAATAGGGCTGGCGAATGAAATGTTGTTGATTTTTGGCGCTAAGTGGTTGTGGCAGCGGAAAGAAGTCATCTTTACTACTGACTATCCTTTGGCTCGTGTGTTTGGGGCCAGGCTTAACCGCTTGAGTCTGTTCTATAAGATATTCGTTATTAAAAACCAATTGGCTGGAAGGAGCCTCAAAAACCAGTGGATCTATGTATCTATCGAACTGTTCTTCGATACCAAAGCTTCCACCGGCGTCTATATTGACATAGTCGTTAGGATATCTATCCTCACGGACCATTTGGGACGTTTCAAAGTAATCTAATGGGAAATCATTTTCATAACTGTCCTCTTCAGTGGCAATGCCACCGGTGAGACCTTGAAAGGCCGTATTTCCTTGAACGAGATGACTTCTTTCGAACTTCAGGGATCGAACAGGACGTTCAAGATACTCGGGACTATCATTTGTTGTATCTTCTGCTGGTAATTGCAGTTGTTGAGTGTCCATATGGTCAACCAATTGCTGGAAAAGTGGATTTCTATCATCATAAGTGAATGAAAGGGCCGGTTCTCGATGTGCCACCGTAGTTGCCGGTTGATTAAGCTTTTCTTTCTTCAAATCTCGTTCAAGGGCGTCGGCCATAAGTTTATCATGAGGTACATTGAACCAAAAGAACACTTTTTGCTTCTTTTGGGTCCTAAGACAAGCATTTTTGAATAAAAATGAAAGGAAATCACTTCTTGGTGGTTCTAATATAGCATCAGTTCCACATTTAAGCGCTCGAAGATCCAGAAATATCCCTTCTTCAAATTTCTTTCGATCAATTATTTTACGACCAAAATGTTCGAATTTGTAAACAATGCAACGGACGATATCAGTACCAGTAATGAAGTAAAGATTGTTCCAATAAACACACAGAACGAAACCTTCATCGTGATTTAAATAGTATCTTCTAATGACTTGATTCTCTTGCCAATTAGCTGGGGCAGTGGCAAGGAAGAATTTAAGATCTTCTATGAGTCGTAACAGTTCTTTAACCCCAGTTTGGGAATCCAATTCCAATTCCGACATTTTGATTTGGTGATGGTTAGTTAGTGATTCAGTCAATATAATGCTGTTGTTGTCCAGATTTATGATGTTTTGGGACGAGTTTAATATGGTTTGGGTCAATTTGATTGATTTAAAGGATGGTAAAAACCCCACAAAAGTGAACACCACCACAACAAGACGACTGTTCAGGGAGTGATCAGGGTTTAATTGAAGTTAAGGGTGGGTCAGGGAATCAAGGGAAAGGGTCAGACCCACTTTGGTTGTAAAAATTTGGTTCACTGAATGAAAAAAAATAAATATATATATATATATACTTATTTGGTCGAATGGGTTCCAATGGAAAAAATGTAGTGGATAGTAGTAATCACTTTTTAACCGATATCCAGTGATAATGTCGGGATTGTTTGAAAGGATTGACCGTTTAAAAGACGTTATATCAAGATATATCAACACAATGATCGTTTTAAAGCTTCTAATGAACCCCTGTTTATGGTATAAAATGGCTGAAATCGGCAGCTTTTTTTTATATGGAAAAAAAAAAAAAACAATCAAGCACTGACTTTACAAAAAAATGAAAGGAAGCAAAGCAAAGCAAAAAAATGGCAATAGCTCAAACCCTCAAGGAGGAAAGCAATGGAGGAGGGGGATGATGCTGCTGCAGAACGATTCAAGCACAAGTAAAAATCGAAAACCAAGATCAAGATCAAGATCAACAAACACTGGAACAAGTGGTTAGTTTGCAAAAATATATATAGATATATATCTATTTCTTTCCACTTGTCGTGTTATTTTGCTTGTAAATCTAAACAACAATTATTTGTTAAAACGCCTATCACTTTACCTCCGCTAATGAATCACTAACGTATTTTTTTGCCGGTAAAAAAACCAAATAGGCGAGTTGTTTAGTTGGTTAAGGTAAGGAGAATCCCCGATGCAGTTCGTGGGCAATAGTTACAGCGGGAGTTCCTAACCAAAACGCCTTCTTTTTTTGGTGGTCTCTGACAGATGAAAGACCTGAAAATGGAATTTTCTATTCCCTAGCTCTAACAATTCACTACTGAAACACCTTCACCTTTATATCCCCAGCCGTGGTTTCAGATTTCTCTCTGAAACACCTCTGAAACCGTTTCGAGCCCGCTCCCTTGTTATGCCAAAAATGTTCGCGTCCCCGTTTCAGCCGCCGCGGCCCGTATCGTAGTAGGCGTAACCGAGCGCGCAGAAAAACCTTAAACTCACTGCAATATCATCTGGGACGCGTAGTCAAACTTTTTGGGGCGGGCTAGTGTCCTCCCGTGATGTCGATCAACCGCAGGAACCGTCCATCTTTTTCATTTATGGATTCTAATTCTAATTCTAAGTTTTCCAGTTAATCTCACGTTTTGTCCGAATCGTTTACTTTCATCTACTTACGACTGGACCAAATGTGTGATTATTTTACCCAACTTCTCTCATCCACGTCTGCACCATGCGGATCTAACTCCGATAGATCAATTAGCGACGAAAATAACCCACTTCCATCGACTCAAATGGCTTATCGCATTTCCTTCTTTGGCGATGAAACAATGTACTTCAATCCATGCAGCATCGCTTCTTCCGTTTCGTCTACATTAATTAAAAAGATCATTACAATAGGCAGATGGGGGGTGGGCGGTCACGTGGATATCTGCCCCACTTTTTGTTATGATTTTATGATTTTGAATTGGTGTCTCTGTATGTATGAGTTTGGGTGAGGGTGTATGTGGGGGGTTCTCTCTGCGTGTGTGTGTGGGCGGTGTGTTTGGGTACTTGTGTATATTTTTTTTTCTGCATCCTTTGTTTTGGTCGCCGTTGACGCGCCTACATTATCCCGGTAAAGCGTATTATAACTTCCTTGCCTAATTAGGCATTGATTTGAAACTACTTCAAAACTGCTGCAACTTTTTGATATAGCTACATTAGAAAACATTTATTATGATCTACCTCCAAGGTCAAGATCTATAAAGGTTCTGTCTTGTTATGAATTTTATTGGATTCAACTCTCACTACTTAAATCTATCACGGAAACTGTTTCATTTAATTTCTACGGCTTTTTGTGTATGCCGATTTGTCTGTACACTGTTTATTCCTTATTCCTTCATTTTTTTTGATATGATATAGCATATCTAATTACCAGCTCTTGATCCCTTCTAGCATGCAAAAATATGCTTAACTCTTCTTTTTCGTCATCTTCTTCAATTAATCAAGTACTATATTGATCATGGCTTACCGTCAATCGTCAACTTTCGAAGATCCTTACGTTTACCCCCGAATCTCGAACCCTCCAAGCTCACCACTTCATATGCTTGCATCAGTGGTTCTGGAAGAGAAAACACTGGCAATTCCTAGACCTTTCATGTCCGGGTATAAGGTTTTATCGGGTAGTAGTGGATACCCTTCAACTAGTCCATTTCTGGCTAATCGTAATTATCATTATCGGCCTTATCCTCCACCGATGATAAATTCTGCTAATATGATGGGGAAGTCATCCTTCCCAGTAGTATTACCTCCAATTCAGTCGTTACTTGGCAACACTCGATATGAGGTAACCCCTACCACTCGCCCGTCGCTTCCCACTCCACCTCTTCTGGAGAATGATATCTACGACGATAAAATTCTTATTTCAAACATGACTAGTATTTTATCACGAACGGACTCGATTTGTAATGCTTTAGGAATAATGAAGAAGCAGCTCTTTTTGCAGATGAAAACTCCCCGAGGCCCTCTAATTGTGGGATCAGATGGACGCTCGGTTATATCTATCTCTAGCTTCAATTCTTTCAAGGACCAGATCCCTGAGAAGACTATTGATCTACTCAGTAAAGATTTGATTTTATTGGCAGATTCTTTACGGGCAATTCGATCTCAAAGGCGTTGTAAAGAAAGACGAATGAAGCCGGAAGTGGTCGTTACTCCTTCGAAACCACCAAAAATTGCTAATGTGAATAAATCGTTGACGGTTCCTAGAGTTTCCAAGACAGTACGTCAACCTAGGAAAAGTATCATCAAGGCAGCACCATCACATTTGGCCAATTCCAGCTGCCAACATTGTGGTCTCAGAGAGACTCCAGAGTGGAGAAAGGGACCTGATGGATCTAGGTCGTTTTGCAATGCCTGTGGGCTTTTTTACTCTAAATTGCAACGAAAATTTGGACGCCAAGATGCTGCCAAAGTAATGGAAGCAAGAAAGAATACTGGTGACCACTTGAACAGAGTAGTGCCAAGCAGTATTTGAAAAGGTTGATAGGAAATGGCGGATGAGCTTTTATGCTTAGGAATATGTGGAAGTGATAGGATTTGGATATGGATGAGGATATGCACACGGCTATGGTTATGGTTATGGTTATGGCAAATTAGGATTGGATTGGATATGGTTAGGTTTTGGTTAGGTTTTGGTTAGGTTTGGATGATTTAGGATTGAATTGGGATAGGATTGAATGGGTGAATATTACATAGCTGCGATAATACAAGGAACGATTTTCAATTAGGCACTAATTACATATCACTATAGTTTATATCACTCTCTACAATTCCTACATTTAACTATATTGTGGACTGAGTCCATGTCTATTACCTTATTCATCATCATAATCGCCCCAGTTCTTCTTGTACAGAAGCCAGTCTGCTTTCCCCGTGGGCACCGATGATGAAGTTGTGGGTTGATCGAAGTCGTTTCTAAGCTCATGATGGGACCTACGTTTATCGTCAATTTTGGTCTTGCAATGAGGCTGAGACCCTCTACGGAAGGGTGGAACGTACTTGCCATTATTATCGTTAGTACTGGCACTGGACGATGTTAGCGACATCCAGTTTGCCAGGATGGTAGAATTGCTAGTTGGTCCTGATTGAGACGCTGACTGGCCAACGAATTGGCCCAAAGAATGACTAAAATTAGATGTATTGGATGCATTGGAACCATTATAGCCGTTTGATCCATTAGATGCATAAGGTGCCGTTTGACTTGAATTACTGATTGATTGACCAGAGATACCAACTGAATGATAACCAGATCCCAAAGTATGACTTGTAACAGGCATCATCCTTGCCTTGGAGGCAGAACTACCGTTGCTCGAAAGCGAATTTGTTCGGGGCCTTCGAGGAGTTCCGTTTAGTCTATGAACACTTCTATCATGTTCACCCCTTTCTCTATCTCCTCTTTCACCTCTAATTCCCCTTTCTCTGTCACTTCCATTATATTGATTATAAGTTGGAACTTTGAAGTTTATGGCCCGTCTTAATCCAGAGACAGAACTAGAAGACGTGTCATCTATAAATCCTGTATCGTCGGCAAAATCGTCCTCCAAATGGAACACTTCATCATCATCAAGGTCCAAATTGCCCATGTCTTCATTAAGAGAGGCAACGGGCTGAGCAAGAGGAGATCGTGGGTTCTGAGCTGGTGAGCGCAAGAAAGGTGGTACATATTTACCTTGAGAGGAACTCGAAAGGGAATTAGTTGAAAAATTATTGTTTGAAAGATTAGTATTACCGTTAACTGATGAAGGAGGAGGAAGTAATGCCGCCAGACTGGCTGGAATAGGCGACAAGCCATACTTCTTCGTCTTTTTCAGGTTGGAATGTCTACGGAACTGAGTCCGACGACTATCGTATATGTCACTATCCAAAGAAGCCTTCTTCCACAGCTTGAAAGATTGGTTTTTTTTCTTTGGACGATTTCCATGGCCAGAAGTACCATTATCATACTCTCTACGGTCTCCATCTCGAATTTTGTCACCGGTATCTTTGTATTTATCCATATAGTGATTGAATACAGATTTCGGGGTGAAGAAATCCTCTCTATTGTACCTTTGAGCCGGTTGTTGTGGGATTGGTTTTGAATATGAAGCAACCCCAAATGGTTTTCTTTGAGTTCTAAAATTGGGTACATCGATTGGGATGGGGAGAGTAGAAGTGTTCGATGATAAGAGAGCATCGGCACGATGATTGTGGGGCATAGAATACCCTGAAGGAGATGGGGAAACGCCCACATGCAAATCTCGAGGTTCCGGCAGTAATCTGGGGATTGAAGCCAGAATACGGGCCAGAATAGGAGCCAGATCAGTGACCAGATTAGAAACCGGATTAGAAGCCAATATAGGGGCAACCGGGGTCGTGAAAGACAGCCTGGGAGTTTCTAAATCACTGGAATTCAGCTTCTTTTCCCGCTCAGGTACTGTAGAGCCCACTGAACTGGGTTTCACCCCATTGGATTGGTGAATCGATTCAGCTAATTCTGGCTCATCATCAGTCTCATCATCACAATCGCTAGCCCAATACTCCTCATCGATAGTAAAATAACGAAGCCGTTCCACTTCACCTCTTAGTTTAAGTAAATCACGATTTTCTGGGTCAATATTAAGACAGTAGCGTAATACAGAAAACATTTCCCCCAGCATGGTACTGAAGATATCGAAAAGAGCTTCTCTATTGGTTTCAAATTGAATGAAACGTTTATCAGAACGGTTTGCCGCTTGAAAGGGATTTTTATGGAACACCAAAGTCAATAAAATGATCCCCAACAGCCAAATATCAATCTTACTAGCATCATAACTTTCAACGGCGGAAGAATCAAATAATTCTGGAGCCATATACCGTTCACTACCTACATCAAACTCGGCCTTATTACGGATGATTTTAGTAGTAGTAGCAAGCCCCCAATCACAGAGTTTGATCAGCCAATCCAGACCAATCAAGATATTTTCCGGTTTTAAATCACGATGGTAAACTGAATGGGAATGGGCAAAAGCTAAGGCATCTAGAACCTGACCAAACACATCTTTAATGTCCTGAGATGTCGCAGGACCTCTTCCAGCTTGAATAGCATCATAAAGATCACCCTTGGGACAATATTCCAATACTAAACACAGATCAAAATGGTCATATAAGGTAGCAATATTTTGATGGGGTCCCAAGATTTCATGGATATCGATCTCCTTACCTGCTTCATCGGAGAGCAGTTGAAGAACACTCTGGGTATGGGCGATCAATGGCTGTTGGATGGGATGCGATGCCACTGTATTGGACCTCAGGGTGACTTCTTGGGTGGCCTTTTCCAACGGGTAGATATATTTAACTGCCACCAATCGATTAAGAAGGGTGTCAGTAGCCACCAGTACAAGGCCGTACAGCCCACGCAGAAGGTCAGCCTCTTTGCGATAGCGTCCGCGGAGTAGGCCACCTTTGTTGTAGGTGTCGTATTGGTCCATGCAAGGGGGTATATCGAGATGAAATGGGGGGAATGGAGGAGAGAGTGGGTAGAAATGGAGGTGTGGAGCAGTGAAGATGTGGAGAGCCGCCGACGAGATGAGCAAGTGGGAAGGAACAAAGAGGAAAAGGAGGAACAGAAAGAAGTGGGAGAAGAGGTGAAGAGGAGAAGATGAAGAGGAGAAGATGAAGAGGAGAAGATGAAGAGGAGAAGATGAAGAGGTGGTGAAGAGGTGGTGAAGAGGTGGTGAAGATAAAAGGAAGAGAGGAATCAAAATCTGATATTGATGCCTTGATATACCCTTTCTTGCTTTCCGTCTCCTGCTCCATTTACTGGCCCTATACTTGTCCCCAGCTATTGCTCCCGACCTTCTCTGCCGTGTTCTCTGCACCACTACTTATTTCCTGCAGATGTCCTTGCAACTGCCTTCTTCTGTTGTCACTATAAATCACTTTAAAGACTGTTTCTCCATATCATGCCAATCCAGGGTCGTCTCGTTCTCGTTCCTTTTCTTTTCTTTTCTTATCTTCACCTTTCTTTTCTTATCTTCACCTTTCTTCTCTGAACCTCTTCCCTTCACCCCCCTTCCCTCTCTTTCCTGCACCTCTTGCTGCACAACTCTCCTTTTTCCTCCCACTCACTCCCTCCACTTCACCATCTCCACTTCACTTCCTCCCACTTCCCTCCCTTCTCTTCTTCCCCTTCAAGCTCCGATCAGTGCTTTCATTCGCCACCATCGGCTACAAGTACTCCAATCAGTGGCTCTAACGACTCCAAATCGTTCGAAATACCCCTCATATCAAACCCACGTCTATAAGCTCATTTAGGGCCCTCCATTTCCCCAAATCCCCAAATCTCCATTTCTCCATTGCCCCCCAAAAAAGTCTAACCACACACAAAATGGAAGATATCGCCACCTTTCTTGCCGTCACCGGCGAGTCGGATGAAGCTGTAGCTCAGCAGTTCTTAGAAGTCACCGGTGGTGATCTTCAGTACGCTGTGACTCTCTACATGGAGTCAAAAGCTGGACATGTCGATAACGATGAACATTTGGCCCGATCTCTCCAAACTGAACAGTACGCTGATGACCCTATTAGAGCCCCAGACGCCTCAGTTCACCGTCATGAAACTCTCCTCGGTCTGGGACTCCCTTTCGAACAACCAATGGCCCATACTCCTCGTGACATCTTTGGAACTGGCCGGGTGGGCATCTTTAATCAACGGTTTGATGACGACGAGAACGAATTTCACTATCAGCATGGAGCCAACGACCCTGGTCATGGTGAAGACGAAGATTATGCTGAGCTGGATCAATATTCTGGAGATAGTGACGACATTATTGTGATAGATAGCGAAGGAGAAGAACAAGATCATCAAAACCGTGAACATGATCAACCAAGGGTATCTGGCCGTAGAAGAACCAATAGAGACGCCAGAATAGGTGAATTGACCTCCACCCAGCGTCGTCTAGCCTCCCTCTTCCGTCCACCGTTCGATATAATGGAGAAATTGGACATAGATAGCGCCAAAATTAAAGGTCGTCAGCTCAAAAAATGGCTTCTCGTGAACATTCAAGATGCCGCTGAATTCCAATGTCAAGTGCTCAATAGAGACTTCTGGCTGCTGTCTCGAGTGAAGACTGTAGTACGTGATAATTTCCTCTTTCTTCAGTATCAAAACGACCTGGTCAATGGGTCCCATTATGTCAATTTCTATCATCCTGAATCTTTCCCTCACATTGCAATTCTTGATCCTATGACAGGAGAACGAGTAAAAACTTGGCCTGATGGAGTAGTTCCTAAGCCAGACACTTGGTTGGAAGATGTATATTCATTTTTAGATGCATTTTCCTTGGATCCAGGCTCAAGTAATCCAACTGTACAGCATGAACGTAAATTCGATCCTGATTCATTAAGTGAAGAACAACAGATCGAGTTTGCCATGCGTCAGCTGGTTCTAGATGCAAAGGGAAGTCAGGATGATCCAGTAGATGTAGATATAGATGGTGATGGTGAATCTTCAGCAGGCGCTGTTAAAACTAACCCAGTTGGTGTATCTGAGCCTACCAAGGACCCATTTGGGGCTATAATTGCCGCCAAGCATGAAGAACCAACTACTGGTACTATCACCAGGATCCAGATTCGTTTCCCCAATGGTCAACGACTTGTGGAGAAGTTTTCTCTTGAGAATGACACTGTAGCCACCATATATGCATCTTTGAAATACCATATTGCCAACAATAATGGGTATGATTTGACTACAGACGATAGGTTCAGTCTTTCTAGTGTGCTGAACAAATCAGGGAGGGCTATGATTGATTTGTTGGATGAGTCTATTGGGGAAGCTGGATTAAAGAATGCAAGTGTTATTCTAGAGAAAGAATAGAGGTAATGATAAAAATGTATAGATTAATAGATAGACGGATAGCAAGATAGACAGATAGATAGATAGATAGATAATAGTAGTAGAGACGTTGGATAGACGAAGAAAGAGTTAGAAGTGTTTAGGTAGAGGATACATGATAGAAAGATGGATGAAAGATGTGTAAATAGACAGATGGAGTATGAGAGAGGTAGAAAGATGGAGAGTTTTTGGGATAGAGAAAGGAAGAAGTAGATATAGTAGAACTAGTTTGTATGGAACTACAGATGGTGTATGCCTTTCCTGAAGTGGTGATGTGGAAAGTGAGAGAACTATCAAATCATGGTCTGGTCTAGAGAAGTCCCTACTCTCTTACTCCTGATCTCTCTACTACTATTTGTTCGTACTCCTGCTCTACCTGAACTCCAACTTTCCTTTACTCCTGATCTGTCTCTACTCCTGATCTATCTTTATTCTTCATCTCTACTCCTCTCAGCCTCTACATTTACCATGTATTTCCTTTATTCTTACACTTCCACTTATATTCATCTTTCCCTCTCTATTTCTCCACCTAATGCATGGCCATATCCGTTGGAAAGTGCTCTAACGGTGGCATCTCTGGAATCCGAAGTTTGGGCCCTTCATACCCCTTAGTACCCAACGAAAGCAACTTTCTGTATGTAGAAAATGCTGCTTGTGAGACGTTACTATCATCGGAAATATTGGAGGCATTGTCGTCGTCATCTTCTTCTTCTTCATCTTCCTCTTCTTCCTCTTCCTCTTCCTCTTCTTCTTCTTCCTCTTCCTCGTCTACCTCCTCTTCTTCGCCCTCTTCTTCATCGCCATTTTCCTCCTCTTCTTCTCCAATAACATCCACATCTCCTTCCTCTCCGTCGTCTTCATATACCTCCTCGTAGTCGTAGCCATCTTCATCTTCGTCTGCTTCAACTGATAGTTCGTTTCCTACATTTTGTTCACGTCTCAGCCTCAAAGAGACCTTTTTACGACGGCTTTTGCTCTTCTTCTGAGGTCTATACGCCCTAAGAACTGCCAAATCCTGATCTATTTCATTACTGGCTAAACCACCAAGGGTATCAAGTACTACACCATCTTCTTTGGGTTGAAATCTCCGTAAGATATCCCGTTTTATATCCGTAAGTTCTATACGGTTTTTCTTATGATTTCTTTCCGGTTGCTGGTAGGTTGCATCCCCATTATAGGCCAGAATGGCACTGAATGTACGTTTACCTTCTACTGGTACTAAAGAACGATAATAGCGAGCTGAAAGATCTGCTTTCCGTTTCAGGGTATCCAAATCATGAAATTCTCGATGAATTGATGCTAATTCCAGATATGTTTGATCTATATACTCTTCCTTTTTCTCCTGGAGCCTGTCCAAGTACTGTTTCCATAATATCGAAGAGTTTTGGGTCAAATTAAATTGACTAAGGTTATTCTGATAATAGAATTGTAAAAGATAAACTTCCAAATCTGTACGGAAAGGTTCCATAATAGCAGAGAATTCAGCATCAAATGGCATCTTCGTATTATCATTCTTCATATTGGCATCCACTACTAATGGCAGTTGAATACTTTGAAGTAATTTGATCATTTCTTCTTGATATGTTTGATGGGACATATCCAGTTGTAAGCCTTGAATTTTCAGTTCAGCTACATTCTTTAACAGCTCGATAGTTTCCAACTCATAGCCACAGATCTGTTGCCAGAGTCTACCCTTTTCATTTAATAAGAAGATTTCCAGAGAAATATCTTCTAAAACAGTATTTATTCGATTCATTCTTGCTTCTATGAACAGTTTAGCTAAACCTTTAAATTGGGACAGCAAAGATTTTTGAAGCAGAGCCAACTCAGATTCCAGTTTGTTTCGAGCACTGAGCACCTCGTCTAGGATATTCTGGATATATGAGTCGTCGCTCATGACTTGAAAGGTTCTATAAAATGATTTCCAACTGGCCTTTAATGTCTCTTGATGGAGGTTGCAGTGGTGAATTTTTGTGCAGCCGAGAAGACGAAAAACTGTGAGTTAAAGTGGGAGGGGTGGCAGGTTGCATGAAGATGGGAAGAGTTATGTGGGAAGGTTTTTGGAAGAAAGGGAAAGGGAAAGTAATGGAGATAAACTATGGTGTAGATATGGATTAGGAAGTGATGTTGGTGTGATGTGGCTGTGATATGGATGTGACATAGATGTGATATAGATTCTATACAAATATGGAATAGATGTAATGCAACTATGGTATAGATATGGTAAAGATTTGGCACAAAGGTGTGATAGAGATTTTGGTTAGGGAGAAGTCGAGAGATACTGACGGATATTGATGGAAGAAGAAAGAAGTAAAGATAGAATTCAAGATAGAATTGAAGTGATGTATTTACATAGTCGGATAGAGGAGGTGAGAAGTTATTTAGTATTATTTTTTAGTGACGTACCATCCATGTGTACAACGACTACAACTGGGGTATCTCATCCCTCTTCTCTTCTCTCTACTCTCTTTTCTACTCTCTTCTCTCTTCTGTTCTTTGTCCCTTCTCTCTACTCTCTTTTCTACTCCCTCCTACCTTCTCTTCTCTCTCCTACCTTATCTACACTCTCTACATTCTCTCTTCCATCTTCTCTCTTCCACCTTCTCTCTTCCACTCTCTACACTCTCTACATTCTCTATTACTAGATTCATTCCTTACATACTAAGCAATAGCATTGCGCACTAAAATAGAGCCATAACCATCAAATTTGGAGCGACCTTTAGTGACCTACCTTCTGGTACACGCCAATTTGAGCTTCACCTTTTCTAAATCACTTGATTATCTTTAATTCCCCTCATCAACTTCTACTTTCTTTTCAACTCAAACTATCTTAACGATCCTCAGCCCATTCATTTTCACGCCTAATAGCTGCTTCTTCCTCTGGTGAAAAATCATTGACAATGTTGAAAGTTCTCCTCAATTCCTCTGGACTCTTTCCCCTAATCATTTCGGCAACAATTTTACAACCCAGATCCAATAATGGTCTGATATTCAAATAATTGGCCGCCAACATGATTTCATAGAGCATCTCCTGGTCCACTTGTAAGAAGTTTTTGTCCCATTCATCCACTGGAGCACTTTTCTTTGAGTCATCTTCGTCTTCATCCAGGAAAACCAGATCCTTATGATGTTCACACCATTCTAAAACCTTAGCCAAAACGGTCAGACGAACATTTGGAGTTGGTAATTCAAAATCCTCTTCTAACCCATCAGGATTCAAATCTGATACCATATTTTTGATCAAAATAGATTTTTCTGCAACTTTCAAGTCCACTGGGAACTTCTCCTCATCAGAGGACACAATGATCACCTTTGGTTCCGACATTGTTTGGATGTTTAGTTGATTTTGATTAGTAAAAAATGAAATCCTTCACCATTTCTCACAAAAAAGAAAGTGAATTAGTGAGGAGGTGGGAAACGTAATAGCGATGAATGCCAGAATTAGAGAGAAATAGTGGGGAAATTGAGAGAAATGGTGGGGATTACTTGAAAATGGCGAGATATAGCGAGATGAAATTATTTAGAAATAGTGAGAAATAGTGAGAAATTGACTGTGTAGAATGTAGTGGACTACTATCAGCAATCGCGAGTAAAGAAGAGATGCCATAGGAGCGAAGTATTCAAATGAGTTCGAAACGGCAGATCCAAAGTCAAGGAAACAAATATCAATGAACGTACTCAACATTCTTTCATAAAAGGATTTAGGAGATGTCTTTAATTCTCGAGAATTCAGTTACTAGCGTGTTCTTTACAGCTTTGCTGTAAAATGAGAATACCTCTGATAACTACAATAAGAGGAGCAAACTACAGAGGTCTAATTATGGGCATTCAAGATTGTTCTTGGTGGAAATAGGTCACAATCAAGATAGGTGATGACTCCCACAATAAGAATCAAAAGTGGACAAGAATCATTTAGTTGAACAGAGCAAATAGAGACCCCCTGTTCAATTGTAAGTCTCTTTGTCTCTTTCTCTTTCTCTTTCTCTTTCTCTTTCTCTTTCTCTTTCTCTTTCTCTTTCTCTTTCTATTTCTCTTTCTCTTTCTCTTTCTCTTTCTCTTTCTATTTCTATTCCTATTTCTTTCAACATCGCTCTCTATCTCTTTTCATCCTTTTACATCTCTCTTTATCTCTCTACACCGTCCTTATAATACTTATATTATCTCGTCTCGCATCACTGGAAGTTTGAATAAACACTGGCACTCAACTCGTCCAAGATCTCAAGCTCATCTAGATTATTTATGAACACGTTCCCACTCAATTCCTCTTCTTCATACTCAGAATTGTATCCCTGGAATTGACCTTGCTCAACCATTTCATTATTGGTATCACAGAGCACTCCACTCTGAACACTAATCTGAGCCAACAAGCTAGCAAGTTTAAATCTTTTCTCTGCTGGCACTGAAGTCTCTACAACCTCAAATACTTTACCACCTTCTGCCATCATTTGACGCTCTTGAGCTTGGAGGGCAATCATTCTTTCTGGTTCCAATGCCACCAGTAAATTGTTGATGAGCGTCACCAAGGCACTGTTTTCAACAAGAGCAAAATACGTGCTGGCGAAAAGCAGATCCTCTTCAATGAAATAGTAAGTTTCATCTACCAATTTACTTAAAGTCAGACCACTACGATAAATTTCCGGTATTATTTCTGGAGTTGTGTTCCTCAAGGTCTCCACAAGAGCATCCTGGTCATTTGGAGGGAAGAGCAGAGATATAACAGCATGACGGTAAGCAGGCGATCGTAAATCCATTACAGTCAGAGCCACAAGGTCTTCGAATTCAGAAATTGTGATTTCACTACGGGCATTTACCAGATCAAAATGCTTAATTACGAGGGGTTCGATGAGTTCAGCCAATTTTTTCAGTCCTTTATTCAAAAGCCACCAACTCAACAGTAAATACAGCTGTTCAGCGTAATAATCATCGATTTCGGAGCTCTGAACTGCCTTGGTAGTACTCTTTTGCCCTCCAGCCATCTGAATAGCAGTATCCAAGTAACTTCTACGGGCCAAAATGTTCATCAGAAGACGAGTGATGAGTAGGAGCCCACTCAACAGATAGACGAGAGTCAAAAACCTAGTAATGGTCTTTATCTTGAGTAATCTCCATAACTCGGTCTTACTTTGCAGAGCGTACACCTGATTGAGCTCTGAAGAGCTGTCTAAGCTCTCCAAATTGTCCAGGGTAAGCATGGAGTCGGTCAATAACTTCGCTGATCCACTCATATGCTGCTGTTGTTGTTGTTGTTGGTGCTTTTTTGTCTTAAGGGCCTGGGTTATCACTTCCACTGGTTGATCATCAAGAATTGGTGCCGTCAACACGGGGAGAAGGGCCAATATCGTAAGATAACAATCCCGTTGGGTCTGAGCAAAGCGTCTCTTGATCTGTTCCCTCACAAAAGTCTCCTGTTTGAGTGTTTGTTGAAAGTTCCGAAGCTTTCTGATGACGAAGTAATCCACCAAGAGATAAACCAGCAAAGAGACCGCCAGAGTCCAGAAAACCTTGCGTTTATGACGTCCCCAGAACGCGTTCAAAGACGAGAAGATTGCCATGTTACTTGATTCCCTCTCTCTATGTCCAGGTATCCTTATATCAATACAATGACCAGGGTTTTTGCAGTTGGGGTACCTCGGGTTGTCGCCTTCATGTGCTTCGGTGGGGAAACGGGGGCACCCCAAGGCTGTATGCAGGTGGGGAGCTGTCTCACGTGCAATAGTGAAGGTGTGAGGGGGGACCAGGAATAGGCGGTGGAAGATGGTGGTTGAAGGAGGCATTGGTAGCGGAATTGGTGGCGGCAGGTGTGTTGGGGGCTATTGGTTTGGTTATCAACATCAACATGTGTCTTCAGTTGGGTTTTACGTTGAGCTCATTGATTGACATTATCTCCGCCATTTCCTGGTCCTTGCTGGTAGCTCCTCGGCTGGATTGCTTGGGGTTAGAGGAGAGTGGAGGAGAGCAATAGAAGGAAGAGCACAAAGAAGTGTGAAGAGGAAGAGGAAGGGAAGTGAGGATACTATGGGTGATTGAGTGATTGAGTAACTAATGTGAATGATGTGAAGGAACACCATGAAGCTATATTTCTCCGTTTACGTAGATTGGTCCATGTTTGTTCTTCGATGTTGTCTTGTATCCCTCTCTCTCATCTATGCTGCTGTGCTGCTGCGCTCTATTTTCCTCTGCGTCCATCTTTTACCTCCTAATGCTAGTACTCTACCATCGGTGCTTCGTTTTGCGTTACTTAAACTAGTGATCATTCTTTCTCTCTTCCCATCCCAAATTCGCCACACGATTCGTGACACATACATGGTTGTGCTACGGTCGGTCCACAACAATCTCCGTCTTTCAACCACTCTGTAATTTAAGCTGCGCAGAATACCGTGCTCATAAACTCATCACCAATCAGAGGACACAAACCACTTTGTCAATTTCTATTGTATATAACAAAGTTTAACTTTATCTTGGACTTCTTACTGTATCTAAGTTCATTACCGCTCTCTGTATGCTATCTCCGTATTATCTCTGTTGCGATTTTTTCCTCTCTCTACTGCCTATACTGCTTCTTTATCGCCTTCATCTACACCAGTTGAGTTTCCTCGCGCTAATTCTGGGGTAACCTACTATATAGGGCACGTTACATATCTTGTATGTGCCCTAATTAACATCAGTTAACACAGTTGGTTTGAATATTGACATGCTCCTAACTCCGCTTGTTCTACCACTTCCAGATTTTACTCACTTTTTCACCTCTTTACCCCAATTCTCCTCAATTTCGCCTACAATAAATCCACTAAATCCACCCATCTTCCATCTTTCCCCTCTCTGCTGCGGGCCTGATGTATGGATGTAAACTGTCATCCCTTGTTTGTTTCAAACCTTACAAGTTGCTCTGCTATCAATGCACTCGTTGCAGTTGGTGGCGGGCCTCCCCATTGAACTTACCGCCTATGTCTTCTCCTTCTTCACAATCAAGAACGATTTACCTCTTCTACTCCTGCTATGTGCTCATCCCCTGGTTCCCACATCTGTCAAATCTGTCATACATGACAAAATCCTCCGGTTTGTGGTGGTAGATCCATCCTGTTGGGCTCGACAATTCACCGGCGGAGACTTCTGGTTTCCCAGCATCTCAGAATTGACTCAAATGCTTCACGATGTACCTCTATGTCGTCAATCCACCGTTCAAATATGTGTCTATCATAACTATCTGCGAACCCAGCATGAATTGTCCCAGCTTCTCCAGCTTTTGAGCCGTTCTCAATCACGATGTAGGGTATACGTACGAGGAAGTATACCCGAAATCAATAGAATTGTAGAAGAATTGCAACGTTGCGCAGTATGTATTACCCAGTTACTCCTCGTGGACAGTCTGGGTCAGGAATTTAATGGTCCAGTCCATCCTTGGCTTGCTAGGGTGCAAAAATGTCAATTCCCCAATATTGTGTAACGGAGCCATTCGGGTAAAAGTTTGTTGTTTCTAGCCTCATGCAGCTAATTAAGCCGAAAGGGGCATCGATACCTCGAGGCCACCATGTGGGCTCTCGGATTCAGATATACGACAGGATGTTCTTAGAAATGTAAACAATAATAGATTAATGGTGCTGACATTAGAAATGCTATTGTGGTTTTTTTTACAATTATCTAGTTATTGATTATCTTTTGTTGCAGAGTATATAGATTTTAAGTTGTACACAAATGATAGGTTTTGTAGAAATGAGGTAACAGATGTATGAAGAGATCACTAACGAGGCTTGAGTAGAAGCTTTTCTCCTTTGCTCGTTTGGCCTGCAATTCCATAAATAGATTATGTTCATAAGCCCACGATCTCCGAAGCGAGGCTTTTTCAACGCTAAATGATTAGCATAGGCTCTAATTTACTTCTATTGTCGCAGGCTCATGCGTCTCATGAAAGAGTAGCCGACGATTAAACACGCCAATGTACAACACCTAACGCACGAAAAACCCAGAGACACATAAGTCGACATCTTTCAAGTTAAAATAACTGGTTGAGAACTACACAATCATTTTACCTCAATTGTCAACTCCAAACAATCACAATTCCCGTCATTTAACCAATACTCTACATCTCTCCTCTAGGAGATGAAACTCTCAATTCCGCCCTGCAAGGAACCCTAAACTAATAATAAAATCTTCGGCCCGACGTCTTGTTTTGGCTAATGCACTGCTCGATCCGTCAATCGTATACATGTAGACCACCGTTGCGCCGTTACTTCACTGTTTTACCGCCATTTAGCTCTCATGCTTCTCTGTCCACGTGCGGGCTTGCAGCAAATCTATTCGATATGATAGTAAAATTAGTGCATTAATACAAATCCTCGCTGCAGATATATGCGGGCTGCATGCAGGGGTGCATGGGTTGCAGGGCTCCATGGCTTCTGATTTGATGTGAACGCCATCGAAACGGGGCCCTTCGTTGCCAATGGAGTAGGATATTCCGAAACCTACTCACCAACTATAACCTAAATGGTATGACACGGTGCTTTTACCGACATGAAGTGAATGCAGCTAATTAATTTACATTTGGTATGCTGCACGGCGTGGGAAGGAGGAATTCTTATGCCGTGGCCGGTTGAGTACATCTTCTCATACCAAAATTATCCAACCCTATTTCATTCTTCGGAATTGGTTGCAATATATAATGGATCAATGTCCCCTCCAGAAATAAGGTTTTTTCCTCTTTAAGTAAAGAACACTCTTCTAATTAATAATGCAATTGACTTCCATCTTGGGCTCTGCTCTTCTTGCAACTGCCGTTGCTGCGAAAAACATTCTCTTGACCAACGATGACTCGTGGGTCTCCACCAACATCAGAGCCACTTACCGTGACTTGAAGTCTGCCGGTCACAATGTCATTTTGGTCGCTCCGGTCTCTCAAAGATCTGGATGGGCTGGTAAATTCGATGTCCCATACTCCAAGACTCTTCAAACTAACGGTGAATTCGGTTACAGAAAGATTGGTGACCCATCTTGGGGCCATGAGGACAACGACGCCAACATCTGGTACTTTAACGGTACCCCAGCATCTTGTGTTGCCTTTGCTTTGAACTATGTTTCTCCAAAGTTCTTCAACAACCTTACTTTCGACTTGGTCGTTGCTGGTCCTAACGAAGGTACCAACATGTCTCCAGGATTTTTGACTGGTTCCGGTACTGATGGTGCTACTTACAACGCTGCCTACAGAGGATTGCCAGCCATTGCATTCTCTGGTTCTAACGGTAACAACTCTTTCTTTAAAGACTCTCTTGACACTGACCCAAAGAACCCATCTAACATCTACTCTAAGAAGGTTGTCGAATTTGTTGACCAATTGTTCCAATCTCAAGGTGAAAACTCTAGAGCTTTGCCAGTTCAAACTTTCTTAAACGTCAACTTGCCACCAGTCGGATACCAAAATGAAAAATGTCTCGACCCATCCTGGGAATTCACCAGATTGACTGGACCACAATCCGCTTCTATGAATCTTGTCTGGAACGAGACCCTCGGTTTGCCAGTCTGGCAATCCACTACCTTTACCGCATTACTTCCATGTAACAATGGTGATTGTACTTTGGAATCTGAAACCCAAGTTATCAACAGAAACGATTGCAGATCTGCCGTCTCTGTTGCCTCTACCGATTACGATGCTAACCTTCAGCTTACCAACGAAGTCAAGCTGTTGTTAGGTAAATTGGTTTGAGCCAACTGCAATTATACCTATTTGACTTCTGCCGTTATGTAATTTTGTTTCGAAATAGACTTTTAATTAACTAATGTAGGTGATGACATTGGCTTGGTGGTTAGTTGCAGCCGTTTTTGTATGCACGCGCGGCTCGAATTCCCTGTAAAATATAAGTACGGCTCAGAAAATATCACAACCGAATACACTAATAGACGCTTTCGGAAAGATAAGGCAGCATGTCGGGAGATCGAGAGATAGAACTGGTGATGGGTCGAGGAAATACGGGAGTTGGGTTGCTGCTGATATTACACATCATTATTTAAAGTTGAGTTTGCCTTCCGTCACACAATTGGGAATGTTCTTGGTTTATTTGTCAGTATTGCTGCCGCCCAATAGAGCCGCGCATAATCATACCTAATTTTGACTGATGCCGAGCGGTTTTTTAATTACGCCATCAACGGCGCCTAAGCCATATCTCCCCTACATGAACTTGATCTATTTTCCATCTAATCATCTATGCTGTTCAGCTAGCACATTTAAAGAGCGTATGTAGTTTGGTCCGGTATGTAGTTGCATAGCACGGTTAGCAATTGAGACGGCTATCTTTATAGCGTGAGGAAAAGACAAAGACGATAGTAAGAAATAACTGGGTGGCCAGATGAATATATAGCAGATGAGCCAGTCAAGTATAGTTGGAAGTTCATATGGCTAGTTTCAAAGTAAGTTTACACATAGTCAGGTATGTAATTAGCTAGGTCAGTTTAGAAATCCTATCACCATCGGTCACCATATGCCCATCCTGTCCACTCCGTGGTTGGGATATGATATGGACTGTTTTGCGCCGACGTCTCCGCCGAATTCACCGACGGAAGAGTCCGTACTTTCCGTTATCCTACAGTAAATCAAAGCCATGGTTCGGATCCAACATCAACGGAGGCCGTAGCTTATAATCACATAACAAACTCATACCTAATTCTCACCATCATTGCTTACGTTATACTTCTTACCATCCCCCCACCCTCATGCCTAAACTCATTCAAAACTCATCCTACATAATCGACAATCTCTTCTCCCTTATTTTGATTGCTCATGCTTCTTCCCCTCGCTTATTTCCAGGGTCTTTTTCCACCGTTTTTCCAATTTTTCACCCCAATCGCATCATTTTTCCCACTAATTATCCCTAAATATCCCTAATCATCCTTAATTCTGCTTATTTTCTCACTAATCATCGGTATTTATCCGCATAGTTGCTGCATCCGCCTACCCTGCAGCTACCAGCTTCCGTAGCTTCCATAAGTTTCATACTTACCCATCAAACATCAACGCTAACTGATATATAAAAAATTCACCACCGTCATTTCGTTATTGTTGTTGCTAAGTTCCTTCACTTCGGCATTCCATTGTTTTATCTCATCACTAATTCTCGTCTAGGTTACCTCTAACCCCTCGCCATCACCGCCGCCCGATCGCCGCCGCCAATCCTGTCTACCCTCGCTAACCCCGATTTTTTTTCAAAAATGCTTAAGCATCATAAAAAAGGTTCCGGTGGTTCAATCGACTCCCATAAACACAAAAGACTACATTCATTGACGAACAAAATCTTCAAACGACTGCCCAGTAACTCCTCTATAGAGAAATCTTCCCAACTGGTCGAAAACTCCCACAATTCAATGAGAAAATCCCGTTCTTCTCTGTCCTCCAGGATTAATCGTGGTAGTGTCAGTAATTCCACCGTCAAACTGGATGTCCAACTGACCACCAAAAAATCTCCCGACTCTAAGGGATTGAAGTCACCGGATACTCTGCAAATGACTATTGATTCATCCCAAACCCGTAACACCCCAGCAATTGAAATAAACTCTCGAGCAACTGGACCTTCCATTGTCACCAATTCGACTCAAAATGGCGGGGGAAGCAACCTTTCTCTTAGCCAAGATGATGCCCTGATCCTTGTACCTTTCATAGTCAATCCGGGCGATCCAGAGACTCAAGGTGCCGTATTAACGGCACATATATCCAAAGAGAAGGGCCTGATGAATCCGCTGGCGGAATCAGTCAATCGGGCTCTGTTAGAGGAGGCCCAAGACAGGGGTATTCTAGTGGATAAACATGACGACACTGGACTCTTTCTGACCCTCATAAACGCAATTCGTAACCAAGAGAAAGTAGTGAGTCAAGGTCAAACTCAAGACCATAACAAAGCTGGCTCTACCTCGGGTAACTCTACCACTGTCAATGGTTCAACAGAGCATCCAATTTCTACCGGCCACTCTAAACCTGGCCAATCTTTAACCCATCACTCTCTGGGTAGTGGAACCTTTGTTTCTAGACTAGAAACTCTTCTAAAGCCAGCGAAAGTTCGTTCCTCAAAGGGCCTGTTTGATGAAGGTGATGAGAATCATGACAAGGACGATAAATTTGCCGATGGAAAGCTGCCCTCTCCTTCAACAGCTACACAAACAAATCCATCGGTAGCCTTAAATGATGGTGATAGCTTGAACAACGTTCATTTCAGCAGCGTACGTGAGTCTCCACTTCAGACTCTAGGCAAAGGAAATCTTTCACTCACTGCATTTGAAGATCAAAAGGGTGTCATTCTGGAATCTGGACAAGAAACTAGATCAAGATCTCGGGTCAATCTCTCCCCTGGTCGCTTTACTAACAATGACAATCTATCTGTGGATGATATTCCAAAGACGCGGGCTCTCTCTCCCAGCGTTTCAACCCGTGGTCGTCAGGCCAGTGGTAGCTCTAAAAAGAGCCATCGATTACTGCAATCAGACGGAAGTGCCTTCAACAATGGATCAACTAATAACGGTGACTCAGTAGACAAAGCTCTTATGGATGAAACTTTGGATGAAGGAAATGTACCACTGGGGGCCCGGTATAAGTTTGCTAATCGGAAACGTAATGACGATTTCCATAGTCGATTTAAACGGATTCCTGCTAAAGAAAGGCTCATTGATGACTTTCTGTGTGCTATTCTGAAGGATATACTTATCCAAGGACGAATTTATGTTTCTCAGAAACATATTTGCTTCGATCTGAATATTCTAGGTTTCGTAACCAGTATGGTTATCCCGCTTCAAGAGGTGATCCAGATTGAAAAGAAGGCCACTGCAGTGCTTTTCCCCAACGGGATGGTGATTCGTACTCTACATCATAAATATGTGTTTGCCACTATGATCAATAGAGACACTATTTTCAAACTAATCACCGAAGTTTGGCACGGCTCGTTGCTGGAAGGCTCTGGAAGCTCTGGCCGCAACAGACTGCAATCACAGACATCAAATGGGAAGGATGATACTTTTTCTTATGAAGAAGGCGACGATGATGACGACAACATGACCGATGATAATTCAGACGATGATGACGATGATTTGGGTAACAATAATGATGATGATACTGATTTAGACACTCTGGATGATGACAGTGGTGAAAATAAGAAGAAAAACTTAGACAGTGACCATGGAAGTTCGGAGACAGATGAAGACAAGAAAGGAAAGTCTGACGGTAAAAAATCGGGTGGTAGTTTTAAAGGTTTACCTGTTGTAGGACCAACAACTCACGAGCCTACATCTAATGGCTACACCAAAGACCTGAATGATACGTTTATTTGTGAAGAGATTATTCCGGCACCTCTAGGAGCTGTCTACAACCTTATGTTTGGAGAAGATACCCTGAAATATGCCCAAATTCTCAAGGACGGTAAAAATTTTGATATTACTGAGGACACTATCGTGGCCCTTTCATCTTCTGGGACTAAGGAACGGAAATATTCTTATACCAAGCCACTTTCGGGGCCAATAGGTCCTAAGCAGACCAGATGTAACATCACTGATACTTTGATTCTGTTCCTGACCGATTCAGTAATTGAGGTCGAACAGGTTTCCCGTACTCCTGATGTCCCCAGTGGAAATTCTTTCCTGGTAAAGACCAAGATCTTCCTTTCATGGGGTGCTAAAAACAGCACATCTTTGTATGTTGTCACCAGTGTTGACTGGACTGGCAAACTGTGGATCAAAGGTGCTATCGAGAAGGGAAGTATAGATGGTCAGAAAGAGTCCATGAAAGGAATGGTTCTGAGCTTGAATAATTTCATCCAAGGTGCCGAAAAGGGTGACGAAAGAAGGTCTCGTGGTAAGTCCATCAGCAAGCGCAAGCGGAGAAACACCGTGAAACTGAATGATGCTCCTGCTCCTGCTCCTGCTCCACAAGAGGAGGCACCAAAGACCGTTGCCGGACAATTGGCCAAGTTGCTTGAAACTATAGGTTCTTCGGTACCAGTCCAGATTCCTTATCTTGATAACCTGGCAATTGGGGCAGTGTTAGTGGTGGTAGGTTACTATTGTGCTCTCAAGTCTACTAAGCTCATCTTTTCTTTATTCGGAACCCATAATTCTGGGAACGGAGTGGTGTTTAAGGACGGTCCAATTTCTAAAATTAATGTCAATGGAGAGTCATACGCAATTATTCAGCCAGTGAAGTCGATTTTAGCAGACCCTTCTCGGCACAAAGATGCAGAAGTGGCAATGTGGCAATGGCTTCGTGACAGGGGGGCCAAGAACGTTCCTGGTGAAGAAGTCAGCCGCGAATGGGCCCTCAAGGAACACGGATTGAAGTATTCTTCTGGTGATGTCAAGGACATGGTTGATTTGATCCAACTGAAGTTGGACGAGATACAAAAGAACTTGGTTTGATGAGGATAGAAAGATAAGAAGAGGAAGAGGAAGAAGAAGAAGAAGAACAAGAAGAATTTCAAGCTAATAGACAAACATGAACATATTGTAGGATCTTATGTGTATAAATTCAAACCTCGACAGAGATCGATTGAGATTGAGAGAAGCTCTAACAACGGATTACATATACATCCATAGGAACTTCAATTAAAGAGATATATTTATAGGAGACTCATATACTTCAAATGACTTCACTCATAGTCTACAGGTCTACTATTAGAAGAAACGAAGGAAAGCTTGGTCATCGTTATCGGAAGATTTTTGGAAACTGTGAAACAGCATTTGTAATCACAAGATCTCTTGCTCCTTGTGATTACAAACGATGAAGCATCATTAGTTGTTTTAACACTTTACTATGGTATTTTCAAAGTCCAAGCTCTTCGGTATAACGTGTAAATATGCATTGATGAGGACATGATCGACAATGTATACTGTTTTTATGGCCTCTTACTCTACTGCAACTGGCAATTATCAATTATCTTCTCTACTCGAACAGAAATTTTCTGCTTGTTCACTTTTGCTATTCTTTAGTATAAAGTTACAGCTTTTCAAGACCGCTGTACTATTAAGACTTCCGTGCTATCAAGACTACTGTACTGTACTATTACCATTCGTATACTATCACCCTTACTATGCTATTATCACCCTTACTATGCTATTATCACTACCAAGCTATTAGTCAATCTCCCTTTTCTTAGCTGTTTAAGTTTTTTGGTCCACTTCATTCTTCATTCCTCTTCATTCTTTATTCCTCTTCACTCTTCATTCCTCTTCATTCCTTATTCTTCTTCATTCTTATTCCTCTTTATTCTCCATTCCTCTTTATTCCCTTATTTCTGTACCTCTCAGCCTGGTTACATCAACTCCATGGCCCATAATAAGCTAGCCTCTCAAACCAATTGAGCATTTGAAACTGGCCAAACCAATTAAATCACCTGAATACCTCCTCTTATAATTTCCAGATCCCATCAACCCCTCCTATTCCCTTCTTATCCCCTATTGATCCTCCTTCTCCATTCCCCCTTCCCTTCTCTTCGCTGTCCCAACCGCTCTCTCCTTTTTCCTGCGCACATAATTTTCAACCCTGATCCATTCTAGCTACCACCAACCCCAGTGAAACCTTGTCTACCCATGCTTCTACAGCACGCCCTTGCATTTGTGGTGCTGTGCACCCTCTTGCTTTCTCCTGGGTATGCTCTGGCTGCAATCCTGGCCCAAGTAAGTCTGGTTCAGCCCCTGGATACCCAGAGAAATCCCTCTAGAAATCCTCCTCCCTCCATTGAACTACCAGATCATCATCGCAATAATCTTCACCATAATAGCCTCGATAATACCAGAGCCAATGGCTTGAATTCAATGCAAACTAACGGTAATATCAAGAACTCTGCTGCTGCTGCCTCTACCCACTTACAGCCAAGATCCCTAGCTGATTGTGCTCTTAGTACCATTCTTTTGGTAGCCGACGTCGATGGTGCTCTTCATGCGGTCGATAGAGCTACAGGACTCATTAGATGGACTCTCCCAATCGATTCCCCCCTTGTCAAAATCGAAACTAACTCCTCCTCAACCGACCAGAACGTTCGCTGGTTCGTAGAGCCTGTTCATGATGGCTCTTTATTTTACTTCACTCCAACCTACGGACTCAACAAACTTCCAGCCTCCATTCGATCTTTGGTCGACGAGCTGCCTTTTTCCATAGTTGGTGATGACAAGGTTTATACGGGATCTCGTAAAACAGCCCTTTACAGTGTAAATTTGCTTACAGGCCAGCTTTTATCCCGCTTCGGTGACAATATTTGCCCTGTCTCCCCTACTCCAGAGCAAACTGCGGGCCCGGCGTCCACAAACTCGTCCCCTATAGATTCTCCCTCTATACTTATTGGCCGTACTACCTATGAACTCTCCATATACTCACAGCTGAACTCGCTGGTAGTATGGAACGTTACATATTCTCTGTGGGGACCCAATAACATCAATCAGGACCTTGCTCTGCAAAACGTACACTCCTTAGATGATACATACTTCACCCCTTTCCATGACAGATCACTTTTGGCCCTATCGAAGAACCAAGGCTCGCCATTATGGGTAGCTAGACTCCCCCTGCTTGCAGTTTCTGTCTTTGATGTGTTCCAAGACCTTTCAGGATCACTTGTAGTACTCCCTCATCCATCTTTGGCGGATTCAAAGTCCGATAGATCGACGGAAAGATACCAGAATTTGGTTTTCCTCAACCAAACTGCTCGTCTGGACGACTGGTTTGCCATGAGTTACGAAAACTTCCCTGGCCTCATCAAAAGCTCGCCAGTCCTGGCCTTTCAAAGAGCAGTCTATGCCCAAATTGTACCCCTGCCAATGCAAATATTACGGGTGGGCCGTCAGGATGAAGAAATGGCCAATGCATTGCGTGGAATCCACGAAGTCCATCATTTGGACGATAAATCCCAATATCAGCCTCATCTGGTATGGGAGACCGGCCCAAAACGTATCGGTGGAGGGCCCGAACCCCAACCAACAGAGCTCATACTCTTGCCGACGAAACGAGAAGTAATCCGGTACGATCAGCTGCAACTGGACGTCAGTTTGATCGACCAACTGCTGAAGTCTCATCGTCCTCAGCCAGAACCACAATTTTATGAACAAGAGGACACCACTATTAATATGACTTTAAATTTAGTTTTGAGAATATGTGAGCATATTATTGTAATATTGGTCCTATTGGTATTGCTCTCGAGTTTTGGACGTTTCAGTGGTTTCTGGAAGCGTTTTGTAGGTACCAACACGACGTCAAACAACACTACCGATTCTGAATCTCCTTCCATATACAAGGAGGTTCGTATAGATCCAAAATCATATGAGAAGGACTTACCGGAGATTCCTGGTAACTTGGTGAAGCCAGGGTCCGAAGAAAGCTTCCCCGAGAGTGAAGAGACCATTTCTTCTGAGAAGAACGTCGAACAGCATAATAAAAAGAATCAACAAAACGATGAAGACATCGACCAAAACAATAAACCAACTGACCAAATCGAGAAGACTACCGAACAGAATGATAAGATCACCGAATCCAAGACACCAGACGAAACTGAATCGAAAAAGAAACGTAAGAGAGGCTCTCGAGGGGCCAGAAGAAGCAACAAAAAGAAAACTGATGACGAACAAGAAGAAGACGAGACTGTTGAAGATACTGATGTTTCTACCACCACTAAAACCACTCTGCTTATACCCAAACGACCTGCACCACCTCTGAAACGGCTTCAGATTGAAAACAACTTAGTTTTGTCTGACAAAATTCTTGGATATGGATCCCATGGTACTGTGGTCTTCGAGGGAACATTCGAAAATAGACCCGTTGCCGTGAAACGGATGCTCTTGGATTTCTACGATGTAGCTTCACATGAAGTAAGACTCCTACAGGAGTCAGATGATCATCCCAATGTGGTTCGGTACTTCTGTTCCCAGCTGTCGGAATCAGAAAAATTTTTGTACATTGCTCTTGAATTATGTCTTTGCCTGTTAGAAGATGTTGTTGAAAAGCCAGCTTTACTTCCTGGATTGAAATTTGGTCAAATGACAGATGTAGATCCCATAGTGAATGAAGTACTTCTTCAACTTGCCTCCGGATTAAACTACTTGCATCTGCTTAAGATTGTCCACCGAGACCTTAAGCCTCAAAACATCTTAGTGGCCGATTACCGTAAGTCAAAGGTGATGGGGAGTAGTACCAAGGAAAACGACAAGGAAAACATACAAGTCAGACTTCTTATTTCAGACTTTGGTCTCTGTAAGAAACTTGACACTGACCAATCTTCGTTTAGGGCCACGACCCAGCATGCTGCTTCTGGAACCAGTGGCTGGAGAGCCCCTGAGCTTCTTCTTCATGGCGATACATTTGAAATCTCCGTAGATACCATCAACTCTCAACATTCCAATGCTGGAAGCACCAGTAATGGCAGTAATGGTAGCGGGGATGGTAGTGGTGGTAAAAGACTCACAAAGGCTATTGATATCTTTTCTCTTGGGTGTGTTTATTACTATATTCTTACTGGTGGTAGCCACCCTTTTGGGGATCGATATCTTAGAGAAGCCAACATCATTAAGGGTATATATAACTTGTCTCAGCTTTCTAAATCTTGTCCATTGGATTACGTTGAACTGAAGGATCTTATTCTGCTGATGATTGCCCACAATCCTCTGGAACGGCCAAATACTAAACAAATTCTTAAGCATCCATTCTTTTGGTCGGTGGAGAAGAAATTAGACTTTTTGCTCAAGGTCAGTGATCGATTTGAAGTGGAAAGGAGAGACCCACCCAGTGAACTTTTGCTCAAATTGGAAGAGGTTTCAGAAAAGGTTCATCAAATGGACTGGCATGCCAAAATGGAAGCAGATTTCATGGAAAATTTGGGCAAATATCGGAAGTACCATACCACAAAACTCATGGACCTCTTACGGGCCCTTCGAAATAAGTATCATCATTACAATGACATGCCTCCAGGGCTTCAAAAGAAACTCAGTCCTTTACCTCATGGGTTCTACCGATACTTCAACGATCGATTTCCTAATTTACTTATGGAGATATACTTTGTAGTTCAAGAGAACTTGAAGGAGGAGCATTTATTCTCGGGATACTTTTAGTTAATACATAGTCATTATTATAGATCTGAAATGTGAATTCTAAGAGTAGATCTCTATCTCTATCTCTATCTCTATCTCTATCTCTATCTCTATCTCTACCTATATCTCTACCTATATCTCTACCTATATCTCTACCTATATCTCTATCTCTGTTCTTGCATCTTTATTGTCCGTCATATCGTCTAAAGTTCTTACTCTAATCTAGCTCTACTTCCTCTTGGGCTTAGTTACCTTGTTCTGGCTCTTCTTCCCTTTTCCCGTGATTTGGGGGATCACTTTCTTGGTTTTGGGCTTCGCTGACAGCTCTGTATCGCTATCGTCGTTGTCATCAACAAACTTTGTATGCTTACTAATAGCTGGACCTTTCAAACTATCGGTAGATGCTGCCCCTCCGCCGTTCACTTTGCCCCCAAGAGCTTGTTGAAGGTAATCTTTGGCTCTTTTAGCTTCTTTTTCTGCAGAATCGTCATCTTTACTTAGGTTTGTCTCTACTTCCTTTGCCCGATTCATGTACAGCTTTATTCGAGCTAATTCTTTCATGATGGGGTGATCCTTCGTGTCTATTCCCACCAGTTTGAGGTAAGAATATAACACAGATATAAGTAGATAGAGGTTATTGTTGTATAATTTCACTCTTTCCAAGGGAGTTTCGAGTAGCAAAGCATGTTCGGAGAGTGTTTTAGAGAGTAACGGTATGAGAGTTTCCTCAAGCTTACTTGAAGCGTTGTCCAACTGTCCTAGGAAACGTTCTATGGTGGAGTCTTCCATTAATAATTACTAGGATATGAAAATGGCTTTGAAGAATGGAATGAAAAAATTATGACTGATCTGTGGGGCCCAAAAATCAATAAGGATGAATTCTTTTAACTTTAAAATAAACTTAAACCTTCTATTAGTCACTTTCTGATTAAATACACCTTAAAATAGTCAAATTGTATCTCAAATTACCCCCTGTTTTCTTGCAAGTCTTCTTAAAGGTTTCCAGTCTCTCCTATCAAATTTATTGAGAAAGTAATGTGTAAGATTTAATTTTCAAGCTGTCCCACTTAAGAATGAAATATTTGAAGCTCATCTCTCACTTTAAATATTTCATTCCAGAAAGGAACCACCTTAATCATACGTTTAGTAGATATAGAAGGGTCATTGATTGAGATATAAGGACTATGGTAAGAACAAATAGACAGATATTGAGTGGTGGAAAGAAGTATGCCGAAAAAAAGGCTAGAAAACATCGAGTGGAAGAGGTTGTTTTCGATAAAGATGCTCGAGTAGAATATTTGACTGGGTTCCATAAAAGAAAGTTGCAAAGACAGAAGAAAGCTCAAGAATTTGGTAAAGAACAAGAAAGGTTAGCCAAGATTGAAGAGAGGAAACGATTGAAAGAGGAAAGAGAAAAAGACCTTGAAAATCAAATGAAACAATTTAAGAAAACCGCCAGAGATATTGCTTTGATGGGCGAAAGCGATAATGAAGAAGATAATGATGATGACGATGAGGAAGAGGAAGAATTCAAAGCATTTGACGATAATGATAGTAATGATAATGATCAAGCAAATGACCTCCCAAATGAGGAAGAAGTTCTTAAACAGCCCAAGGGAATTCTTAGACAAGTCTACCATATGGATAAAGCGGAACAACTTGAAGATGGTGCCAATATAGATGAAGAGACTACTGTGGTTGTAGAAGCCATGGAAAATCCAACCATTGCCAATGCGCAAGAGAACCTTGATGAAGTGATGAAGAAGAACTTTGTGAATCTTGAAAATCTGGAGGCTGTTTTGGATAAGCTGATCAAAAGAGCTCAGAATTATGCCGTAGTTTGTGGAGTAGCTAAGCCAAAGGATAAGAAGAAGAAGAAGTTTAGATATTTGTCTAAGGCTGAAAGAAGAGAAAAGAATCGGAAGGAGAAGGTAAATAGTGCCGGATTCAAGGCCAGGAAGGACCGCAAATAGCATGTTATAATAATGATATAGTCATAGATAGAGGACATAGTGTAGAGATGTTCATTGAGGGTATATAGATATACTCCAGACCGTACTGCTCGGTGGTATCATAGATTAACAGGTAACCTTTCACTGCAAAGAAAAGTTTACCACCGCAGAAAATAAAAAGTATGGTGAATTTTGTAAAAGACAGCTAAATAAGAAATCAGTCAGTGTCATATAAATTATATATTGACGGCCTAAACATTCCAAAAAAATTATGGATACACTATACTACTTCACATTTAATCTAGGACAACCAGACAACATCAACCCGCTCCTCCCCAACCTCCGTGCATAGGCGTTTACCCCTGATCTCCTTCTTCTTCACCTCAGTCGTTAGGTGCCCTCTTTTCCGGGTAACTTGGGCTTCGCGGAATAAAGCCATCTCGATTTTTCACTTTCTCTTCTCTTTTCTTCTCCCTTCAGCATAGCTTCAGTTAGTCTTCGAGGGCCATGTGGCACTCGTGGTGTAACAGAAGAATGCAAGTGTATGTATTTTTGGGATTCTCTACTATGATGACAGCTTGTCGCCCCAAACGGAGGCTCCTATTCAGGACTATGACCGATTCGATATCATGCCAAACACACTGAAAATTCTGATGATTAGAGAAAAATTGTTACTTTAACTCAAAGTACTAACTTTAGACGAAAGATGCATTGGAATTTTTCCTGTCTGCTAATGATGTTTCCATGCTAATCATGAATACTTCTGATTACAACCTTTTAAATCGCAGTTTCTGCGTCTGAAGCATGACAATCATTGACGTACTGTCTGTAGATGTGTTCTTTTTTTTTTGAAGTAGTATTACTACTTGAAGACGAGAAGGCTCTTCGTCCCTTCGTTGTCCCTTTGTCTGACTTCTTTTTTACTTCATATTCTGTAGGTCTGTTTGGTCTCTTTGCGTTTCTTTGTACTCCTTAGCATTCATATCTTTTGGATACGAATAGTTTTGTAGGTGAGGGTTTGTCTTTGTTCTGGTATATGTCATCTAAGCATTGGAAAGTTTCACTTACTAAAACTTGATTATGATTTTTTTCTTCGCGGATGATGTTCTCATGAACATGTCCCCCTCTATTTGGGGGCATCCATGATAAGAGCCCTCTCGTATCTTTACCTGTATAATGCAACCAAAGCGATTTACTCCCAGATAAACGTACTGACACAGTAACGCCATGAGCTAGATTTAGAATTAGTTAAGGTATTACATGGGGCCACTTGGTTGCATCATCTCGTAGGCGGCCCAATTAGGAATGCTCATTACTCACATACAAAATGGAAAAACCCAGGCAACGAACAACTGTGAAACCACTATCGGATAGACTCAATGAACACAGAACACATTGACATGTATTGACCCACATATTCTGACCACATGTTCCAACCACCTGTAATATCATTCACCTTATTACCATCCTAAAATAAAAAAATCACAATCTTCTCCCTTCTTCCTTCTTCCTTTCATTTCTTCCTTCTCCCTTCCATTCATTTCTCCCACCTTTCCCTTTTTTTTCCCATTCCCTCTCCCATTTCTCCCACCTCATCTCGCCTGCACACTTCCTCATCTAAAAAAGCTCATCTCCAAATTTTTCAACCTAACCACCATGGACATTGCAAAGCCAGTAGGCTCAGAGATCGTGTCAGTGGACTTCCGAGCCTTGAGCAGCGAGGAAATCCGCCGTCGCTCGCTGAAGCAAATCACCAATCCAACGGTTTTCGACAATTTGGGCCACCCGATTCCTGGAGGGTTATATGATTTGGCTCTTGGTGCCTTTCTTAGAAATCTTTGTACCACTTGTGGACTCGATGAAAAGTTCTGTCCAGGCCATCAAGGTCATATAGAATTACCAGTCCCCACTTACAACCCTTTGTTCTTCAACCAGCTTTACATTTATTTGCGTTCTTCCTGTTTGTATTGCCATAATTTCCGTTTAAACAAGTTGGAATCCCATCGATACACTTGTAAATTGAAGTTGATCCAATATGGGTTGCTCTTGGAATGTGTTGAACTTGACAACATGTTGGTCAATGGAGGGTCCTCTACTGGTGGTGATGATGAAGAGGGTGAAGCTAATTTGAAGGCTCTTTCTGCCGAGGCAAAGGAAGATCTCATGGCCAGAAGAGAACTCTTTGTTGAAAATTCTATAAATCAAGCCATCTCTCTGGGGAAACTGTCTCCAAGAGGTATCAACACTGTCTCAGTCAATGAGGAGCGTAAACAAGTCATTCACGATTACTACAAGCGTATCTTATCCCGTCCAAAGTGTGATAATTGTGGGATGTACTCTCCTACTTTCCGTAAAGATGGATTCTCTAAAATTTTCGAAAATGAATTAAGAGAGAAGCAAATCTCCAACAACAGAGTAGTTGGTTTGGTCAGACCTGACATGCTTAAGAAGGGAGCATCTTCTTCTTCCTCCTCTTCCTTTGAAACTACTAAATCTGTACCTTCTATCAAGCCCAAATCTGGATCCAAATACGTCTTATCCACTGAGGTCAGAAATCTCTTGAGAGCCGTGTTCCACAACGAACAAAAGACTATCAGTATGCTCTTCCACTCCAGACCTTCCAAGGAAACAGTCACTGCTGATTTGTTCTTCCTCCTGGCGCTTGTAGTCCCTGCTACTCGATTCCGTCTTCCTTCAAAATTGGGTGACGAAATCCATGAAAATGCCCAGAATGAACTTCTTTCCAACATTTTAAAGACTTCTCTTTCTATTCGTGATCTTAATGAACAGATTGTAGCCCAGGCTCATTCAAAGGCTGCCGGAGAACCTGCTAGTATTGAACAACGTAGAATTACTTTCAACCGTTTAATGAATGCATTCGTAACCATTCAAAATGATGTCAATGCCTTCATAGATTCAACTAAGAATCAAAACGCTCAAGCAGGTAAAATTCCAAACCCAGGGGTCAAACAAGCCTTGGAGAAGAAGGAAGGTCTTTTCAGAAAGAACATGATGGGTAAACGTGTTAACTATGCCGCCCGTTCCGTTATTTCTCCTGATCCTATGCTTGAAACCAATGAGATTGGTGTCCCCCCTGTCTTTGCCGTTAAACTTACATACCCTGAACCAGTCACCCCTCATAATGCTCTGGAATTACGTAAGGCAGTCATCAATGGTCCCGATAAATGGCCAGGTGCTGTTCAAATCCAGAACGAAGATGGCCAACTCGTTTCTCTTGTAGGTATGACTTTAGAACAACGGAAAGCTCTTGCTAATCAGCTTTTGACTCCAAGTGGAGGCTCTGCTTCTGGTGTAGTTGGCAAGAAAGTGTATCGTCATATCAAAAATAATGATGTGGTAATCATGAACAGACAACCTACCCTTCATAAGGCCTCTATGATGGGCCACAAGGTTAGAGTCTTGCCAGGAGAAAAGACCTTACGTCTTCATTATGCCAACACTGGTGCTTATAATGCAGATTTTGATGGTGACGAAATGAACATGCATTTTCCCCAGAATGAAAATGCAAGAGCTGAAGCCTTAAACTTAGCTAATACCGATTCTCAATACCTTACACCTACTTCAGGTTCTCCACTTAGAGGCCTCATTCAAGATCACATCTCTGCTGGTGTTTGGCTCACTAATAAAGACTCGTTCTTCACTAGGGAACAATATCAACAGTTGATCTATGGTTGTGTGCGTCCTGAAGACGGCCACGCTACCTCCGGTAGAATCTTGACTCTTCCTCCTACCATGATCAAGCCGCAGCAATTATGGACCGGTAAACAAGTCATTTCTACCATTTTACTCAACATCAAGCCTTTGAACGTTCCTGGTCTTAATTTAACCTCAAATAACAAGGTTAAGAATGAATATTGGTCCCAGGAATCCGTGGAGAATACCGTTTTGATCAAGGATGGTGCTCTTTTGCACGGTATTTTGGATAAATCACAGTATGGTGCCTCTCAATATGGTCTCGTCCATTCACTTCATGAAGTTTACGGGCCAACTGTCGCAGGTAAGGCTCTTTCAGTACTTGGAAGACTTTTCACCAACTATATCATGCTGACTGCTTTTACTTGTGGTATGGATGATCTTAGATTGACCGATGAAGGTAACAAATGGAGAAAGGATATCCTTAAACAGTCGGTTGACATTGGTAGGGTCGCCGCTGCTGAAGTTACCAATTTAGATAGCGGAGTTGCCAACAATGATCCTGAAATGTTAAACCGTTTGGAAGCCATTTTGAGAGATGACAACAATTTGGGTATTCTTGATGCCGTTACTCAATCCAAGGTTAACGCCATTACATCCCAAGTCGTTGCCAAGTGTGTTCCTGGAGGAACCATGAAAAAGTTCCCTTACAATTCTATGCAAGCCATGGCTTTATCTGGTGCTAAGGGTTCTAACGTCAATGTTTCACAAATTATGTGTTTATTAGGTCAACAAGCCTTGGAAGGTAGAAGAGTGCCGGTTATGGTATCTGGTAAAACTCTCCCTTCTTTCAAGCCATTTGAAACTGATGCTCGTGCTGGTGGATACATTAAGGGTCGTTTCTACTCTGGTATCCGTCCTCAAGAATATTACTTCCATTGTATGGCTGGTAGAGAAGGTTTGATTGATACCGCTGTTAAGACCTCTCGTTCCGGTTACTTGCAAAGATGTTTGACCAAACAATTGGAAGGTGTACATATCGGATATGATAATTCTGTTCGTAACGGAGATGGAGCTGTTGTACAATTCTTATACGGTGGTGATTCTATCGATGTTACCAAACAGTCTCATATGAACCAGTACGACTTCTGTGCTGAAAATTACGATGCATTGCTTGCCAAATATAACCCTGGTCAGCTCACAGAGCATTTGGATACTGAAACAGCCCTTTCATACGCCAAAAAGGCTCGTAAACATTTGAAAAAACAAGGATCCATTAACCATTGGGAGGAACTGTCCAAATATGACCCAGTCACTCTGGTATATAACCCAGCCAAGTATCTTGGATCCGTTTCCGAAAAGTTCCAGGATGACTTGGATAATTACATCAAGAAGAATGAGTCTAAGTTCACTTCCTCTAAGGATGCTCGTGCCAATGGAAGTGGCTTGACTGAAAAGAAATTCCGTGCTCTTATGCAATTGAAGTACATGAGATCTTTGATTCAACCAGGTGAAGCTGTCGGGATCATCTCTGCTCAATCTATTGGTGAACCATCCACTCAAATGACTTTAAATACGTTCCATTTTGCAGGTCATGGTGCCGCTAATGTTACTTTGGGTATCCCTCGTATGAGAGAAATCATTATGACTGCATCCCTGGCCATCAAGACCCCACAGATGACTTTGCCATTGAGAGAAGATGTCAGTGATGATGCTGCCGATGCTTTCTGTAAGGGAGTCGCTCGGGTTGTATTATCCGAGTTCATTGACCGTGTTGTTGTCACAGAAACTGCTGGGGATGACGCCAGAAGTTACCAAATTAAGCTTGGATTCTACACCAAGGAAGAATATGAACGTCAGTACGATGTCTCTCAGGCTCAACTTGAACATTCCATTACTTCCACATTCCTTAAGGCTTTGGAAAAGGAAATCACAAAGGAAGTCAAGAAACAACGTAATAAACCATTGCCATCGGTCGGGAAGTCTTCAGGAAAGGTAGAAATTTCCAAGGGCACCGAAGACGACGATGCTGAATCAGAGAAGCTCAAAAACAATGTCAAACAAGCCGTCTCTTACGAGGGACCAGACGATGATGAGATTGAAACAATGAGACGTGCAGAGGAGACCTCTGATGAAGATATGGAAGATGACGATGAAGACGACGATGAAACCTCGGAATCTGGATCTTCAGACTCTGAAACTGAAGAGCTTGTATCCACCGAAGCTAAGGAGAAGCTGCAACGTAAGCCAAAGAACAAGAGCCAAGCAGCAAAGGATCGTGAGAGTGACGTGATAACTGGACACAACTTCGTCTCTTCTTACTCATTTGATGATGCCGAAGGTGAGTACTGTGTATTCCAATTGGATCTTCCAGCCGAGACTCAGAAACTTCTTATGGTCAACATTGTTGAAGAGCTTTGCCGTAAAACAGTTGTTAGAGAGATTCCTCGAATTGGTCGTTGTTTACACCCTGCCCCAGAAAATGGCAAGAGAGTCCTTACCACAGAAGGTGTCAATTTCAAGGCCATGTGGGAAGAGAATGATTTTATTAATGTCAATGGAATCACTTCCAATGACATTGCAGCCGTTTTAAAGACATACGGAGTAGAAGCAGCTCGTAACACAATCGTTAATGAAGTTAACAATGTGTTCGGTCGTTATGCAATTGCTGTTTCCCTGCGTCATCTTGATCTTATTGGAGATATGATGACAAGGGAGGGAACCTATTTGGCTTTTAACAGACAAGGTATTGACTCTCAGACATCTGCTTTCATGAAGATGTCCTATGAGACCACTTGTCAGTTCTTGACGAAGGCGGTTTTGGATGGAGAAAGGGAAGATTTAGAGCTGCCATCGGCCAGAATTGTTTTAGGTAAGTTACTGAAGGTAGGAACAGGTCTGTTTGACCTTTTTGCAAACATGCCAGAGGTGAAATAAAATGAAATATAGATATTAAATAGCATTGTTAAAAGAAATTTGAAGGGAATGTAGATCAGGATAAATTAGAGTAGGGGTGTTGATATCTAGAGAAGATTAGATTGGAGTAGGGGTATTGGAATGTAGAGAGTCTGGTATGCATTATTATCTATTGATGTATTTATTGGGGTGATTGAATATACAACCATTCATGGAAAAGATTATTACGAACCACTGTTCACATAGTTTGTTATTGCACAGTTCGATTAATCATCAGTATGATGTATAGAATTCTAACTCAATTCCATCAAAATAATTAATACATCAAATTTTGATATACCAGTTTCATCATACATTAAGAGCAGCAGTGATAAAAGTAAGTACAAACAGAATCTTAAATGAAGGTTGTTCCAACACCAAGGTCTTGAGATCAACCTTTTCAGAACCAATCAGAACAATTTTACGCCATGGGAATGTGATGATACCTCTAGATTCAAGAAATTGGATCAAGAAATACCCCAGAAGGGTTAAAACCACAATTACATGACTAAGTTTACCAGCAACAATTCCCAAAAAAAGTCCCGTGACTGAGCCGATACAAAGTTCATTGTAGTTAAGACTACCACCAAATCTAGTCTTATACTGAGCTCTATTAGCCTCAGCTTTGGCAGTTTGAACACCAGAACTCACTTGTTGTTGTACTGGAGAAAGAACTGCATCATTCAGAATTCTGGACGAGAATCCACCACCATATTTTGCTGCTACTAAAGTGCCACTGGCAGCGAAAAGAAGGCCCAAAGCAGGTTTGGAAACAGTGGGGATCCTAACAGTTGCAGTGGAAGATGTTGTAAAAGCTTTCAGAGACAACCGCAGAGCTCTCCGGAAACCATGGGTTGACAATTGTCTAATAGAAGATGTAAACAAAGGATTAAACATAATACAAGTATAATTGAAGGTTTAAAACTACACAAGAAAACAAATTGGGTTGCTACAATTAAATGCGTCTGTCACATGGCTGAGATTAGGAGCGGAGTTGCTCGAAAAATGGGCCAACAGAACTACCAATGCACTAAAAAGGACTGAGAATGAGGTCATACATATTATAATGAGGTTATAAGGTAAGTGAGAGTATTCAATTGACCCAAAATTGCTCAACTGTACCCAATTTTACCCAATTTGTGCTGTTTTTAGGCATCGGGTCTATTACTGATGTGTTCGCTTTTTTTTTCCGAAAAGGAAATGTTTCCTGGGTGAATGATCTTAAAGAACTATTGTTGAGTACCTCGAGCAGATAATATAGTAACCTCACTGCAGATATTATAGTAACCTCACTTAATTTTAGAATAATGTCCAAGAAGTTCAGCCCATTGCCGAGAAACGCTCAGATTATCGGTAGTAATGACCATCTCTGGGCTCTGACATAGAGGCTCTAACGGATTCTAAGACTTGTACTCCGTTTTCTTTCATTCTCCTAACCTACTGAATTTCTCCTCCTTTTCCGTCAACCGTTTGGTTCATGGTTCATGATTCATGATATCTTTACACTTCTATCTGTACCCATCAATCTATCTACCTATACCTAATATCATACACGTAGAATTTCTTATACATTCATATGTATGTAAACACTCTTTCTGCTGTATATTCATCTCTCTATCTTTTCTATATTTCTCTACGTCTCTCTACTTCTCTCTCCCTCTCTCTCCCTCTCTCCCTCTCTCTCCCTCTCTCCCTCTCTTCCCCTCTCTCCCTCTCTCCATCTCTCTCCATCTCTCCCCCTTGCTTGCTTTTGCCGCCTGTAAAAAACTCCTGCGAGTGCCTTAAAAAATACTTGGTTTTGTGTAACACACCCATCAGTTTCTTTTGCCGGGTCTGGATTTAGATGTGGTTTTTCGTGCGCGTCCTAAAAGGAGCCGCAGAAGATGCAAAACCTAAAACGGACATCCCAGCCATTGAAGGAATTTGTGGTTACTTAAGGTCGGAACGATATAACCTTGCATATTTATTTAAAGCTTTAGTAATTGGCAGTTTTCTTTCTACTTAGTTAAAGTTACTTTTTAACGGTAATTTTTGTTATACACTTTGTGAAAGATAGTTGTATTTTCCGATTTTTCACCTCATTCTTCAACCACCCCCCACATTTTGCGGCTATCACTCATTATATGCTGCTTAGCTCAAGACGATAAACCAACCGACAAGTCCTAATTCTTACGTGAAAATCTCGCTTATTCGGTATAGAAGAGGTAGCACACAATTGACTCAATCAACATTAACTTCACCATTAATCACCAATACTCAAAGTCCCACTTAAAGTACCCCTTCAAGCCCCACTACTTCACGTCCCACTAAAAGCACCAGTTTAAGTACCACTTGAAACCATTTAGAGTTCCTCAAACACAACACCGAAAAACTCACAGCCTCCCTCTTCCTTGTGATAATTTTTTATGCTGGTTCCATATATTCCCGATAGTCCTCAATCTATCTATGATGAGCCACCTTTTGAAGTTGCACCGTCAGTATGGGCTGGTGCCTATTCATGTTTAGACAACCACTTTTTACTCTCTAGAAACATCAAGATTATCATCAATTGTTCTCCAACTTTCCAGTTTATTCGTGAATTGGAGGCTTCAGATCTCCAGATATCTCTGGATATGCTAATTTTACTGTTTGACCCTCTGTTTCTGACTGAAGGCTTGAACCCAGAGGAATTGAGTCTTTTGACCAAATCGGTAGCCAAATATAACCGCGTTCTCCAAAACTATATCGCTCATTTTTATGTTCTATCATCATCTTCCACTCCTATAGTTCACAAACTGGCAGAAGGGCGTGATTTAACAATTCCTAGTCCCATTTTGAGCGGTAATTTGAAAAATCTGCTCTTTGCAGTCAATCGGCTCATTAAATTGCTTCGTAACATCAATAGCTCTGTGGAAGTGTTTATTCTTTCTCGTGAGGATATTGGTAATGGGCTTCAAACAGCAGTATCTCTTCTGTACTTAATGGATAGTTATGGTCTTACGTTTGAGACATCATTCAACCATTTACAGATGCGTAACCCCAAGATACCCCCGTTAAATTGTAGTTACTATGATGATTTATTAATCATAGAAAATCTTAGAAAGTTCTATATAGAGAACAACGAAATAAAGGCTTCAAGCGTTGTGTTGACCACAAACCATAAGCTTAAACGAAGAAATAGTGTGGAAGATGAAGAGGAATGGATGGAAAACAGAGGGAAAAGATCTCGGGATTTGAATGTAACAATATAAAATAGAAACGAATGAATAGGAAAATGGTACACATATATATGTACACTTGTAGTTTAATCTAGGGTGTGTATCTGGAAATTTGTAGGCGGTTGATTGTATATATAAAGATCGTTTCTGGAAGGCTTACTAGCTATCTACTCATCATTTATTCAGGAACTTGTAATCCGACTTTGGCTGCAGTTCTCCTCACTTTATCCTCCTGATCCATTGTTAACCCAGGGTTATATCTCTCCAACAAATCAGTATATTCTCTTTGCAGGCGTAAAAATGTAGACATATTCTTCAAATACTCTAATTTTACCTTTTCCTGATGGCTAGAGAGTCCAAGGAAATCGTTGTCATTGATCAATTTGTCCAAATAAGGAGAAGGACCCGAAGGTGCTTCTTTGGCCGATTTTTTCACCAGTTCGATTTCGAGATCAATTTTGTCTGTGGGTACTTTCATCTTGTATAACTGAAGTTTCTGGTATTGTAAGCGAGCGACTTGTTTCTCTATGTCTTTAGCTGCATGGGCAGCGTGTGCTCTGGCATCTAATGCCTTGAGTTCGGTGTGTAGAGCCTCTTTAAGGGCTTGATAGCCTTTTATCATTGTAGGTGGGGGAGTGAAAAATCTCATAGTGAGAGGTACATGGTTTTATGAGAGAAGAAAGTGTGGGACGAATCTTTATAGAGTGATCAAAGGAGAGCGATGGAGATGATTATGAAAGGAATATGCGGTGTTTTGAAGCGGGTAGAACTGTATATCGGGCTCAGATCATTGAGATGATCAGAAAATACCTCCCCAATTAGAAATTGGGTCGATTTTGGTCAAATTGAGTCACCCTCTTCTCCATAATTTGTGCAGCCATTATGAATTTTGACAGTAATGATATCGTAACTGAGCAGCTACTCCCACCTAAAAACGGGAATTGAACATTTTAGGGTACAGCTAGCGAGAGAATTCACTTAAGCATATTCTCTACTATTTGAGCCATTGGAACCAAATGACCGATATGAACTTACCAAATCATCGATGCACGGATTACTTTTCAACTCATACAATATTATCATCACACTGTTACCGAAGACCTATTGCTCTTCTCTTGGTGTATTGATCATCACTCACTTAATATTTTACTCTACATTTCAGAATTCAAAAAACTCACTTCTCTTTTCTATATTATAATGCTCACATTGTCAATCTCTCTTTTCATTCTATCGCATACCTTTACTCTACTTTTCCATTCCATCGCTGACATTTACTCTACTTTTCCATTCCATCACTGACATTTACTCTACTTTTCCATTCTATCACTGACATTTACTCTACTTTTCCATCTATCACTGACATTTACTCTACTTTTCCATTCTGTCGCTCACAATTACTCTACTTTTCCATTCTGTCGCTCACATTCACTCTACCTTATCACTTTGTTACAGTCACTACTACTACATCACTTGAAAACCACTTCCACTTCCAACTCTTCCCATTGGCGGCTCGGCCAAACCGAAGCATCGAACCGGGAAAACCAGGAAAAACCTCACAGGGCCTGCATGGGCGCATGGGCAACACAAAAAAGTCCGAAGAAAGCGAACCCGAGCCACGCTTCAATGGGGCTAAATAACCAACTGTTTAACTCAACTTAGGTATTGTCAATACTTCAAACACATAAATCACAACCTTCTCCTTCAATGTATCATACAACCCTCTTTTTCATCTAATTTTGCCCTACATGTCGACTCCTCCTTTCCTCTTCCAGTGGAAAATCCCGGAAACAGCGGAGTTCGTCCGTCTACGTTTCCGAAATCTCTCGGCCAATCACATCACCGCCTCGGAACGGATTTGCACCGTTCTCTGACACTACATGCAGGCTAACCACAGCGGCTACCGCAGGAAAAAAGAATTTATAGGGATAAACCTTTAGATTTGTTCTTTCCACACATCCTGGGGTCTATAATGCTTAGAACTGCTACTCAAAAAGTATGTATCAAGGAGTTTCCACTATGCTATGCTTGTAGTGATCGAGAATGACTGGTATATGTCCACATTGTATGGGTTTCAACCCCCTGAAAGTTACCCGACCATCCTTTCTTCCTCCTCAATCCCGTCTTCCCCCCATCGATTCGGCGAGAAGTGATCCACCAGCCGACAAATCCACGAAAATATTACGCTTTTTCCTAGGAAAGGATGGTCGTTTTGTTCTCTCCCAATTCTCCTTTGTTATCTTCAATATACTAACACTTAGTCGTCCTTGCGTACTCTCGCAACTTTTGCTTCTCCAGAATCCGTTCTCCCAAAGAAGTATGGTGGAAAGTACACCGTCACTTTGATTCCTGGTGATGGTATTGGTCACGAAATTACTGACTCAGTGAAGACCATCTTTGCCTCCCAAAGAGTCCCAATTGATTGGGAAATCGTGGAACTCTCCGGGTTAGACACTTCTGGAAAGGGTGTTTCTGAAGCAGTTGAATCATTGAAGAGAAACAAGGTTGGTCTCAAGGGTATCCTTTACACTCCAGACACTCCAACTGGTAAGTCGTTCAACGTTGCTCTTAGAAAGGAATTGGACATCTATGCTTCCTTGGTTCTCATTAAGAACATCCCAGGTGTCAAGTCCCGTCTCGATGGTATTGACTTTGCTCTCGTCAGAGAAAACACCGAAGGTGAATACTCTGGTTTGGAACATCAATCCTACCCTGGTGTGGTTGAATCCTTGAAGATCATGACCAGATTTAAGTCTGAAAGAATTGCCAAGTTTGCCTTCGATTTCGCCAAGAAGAACAACAGAAAGCAAGTCACTGCTATTCACAAGGCCAACATTATGAAGCTTGGTGATGGTCTTTTCAGACAAACCGTCAAGGATGTTGCCTTGGACTACCCAGGTATCAACGTTAACGACCTCATTGTTGACAACGCCTCCATGCAGGCTGTTGCCCACCCAGAACAATTTGACGTTTTGGTCACTCCAAACTTGTACGGTTCCATTTTGTCCAACATTGGTGCTGCTTTGATTGGTGGTCCAGGATTGGTTCCAGGGGCCAATTTTGGACGTGAATATGCTGTTTTCGAACCAGGTTGTCGTCACGTTGGTCTTGATATCGAAGGTCAAAACACTGCTAACCCAACTGCCATGATTTTGTCTGCTACCATGTTGTTGAGACACCTTGGCTTGAACGAAGAAGCTAACAGGATTTCCCTGGCTGTCTACGGTGTTATTGAGGAAGGTAAGACCAGAACTAAGGATATTGGTGGTACTGCCACTACTACTGAGTTCACTGAAGCTATTCTTTCCAAGTTGGACTAAACTAGATAATAAATGTCATTGAGAAGGTAACTATTTGTAGAGAAAGACCAGAAGAAGAGTGGAAGAAACGGAACTGGAAGGATTTGAAGGGGAAGAACAGAAAATGAGAAGGAGTCGAAAAGGAAGAGTGGAGGAGGAGAAGGATAAAAGCAGATTACCAGGATGAATTAAGAACAAAACTGAAGTATTCACATTTAAGCGTTCCGACTCAACTTTGCTTTGGCCAAACTTTTTTTCTTTCGAGTAGATATATCCTATTCACGATTAAGGGATTATTGTATGATGTATCATTAATTGGAAACTTTTGGTTCATGGGATACTTAAGAAATTGGAGCCATGATTTTCACATGCTATTGGTATTGTGGGCATTTGTGGTATCATTGATTTACGTTTTATTCATTATCTTCTTGTTCATTATACGTAGTCATTACTTTATAGCTATTGTTGTATAATCATTGCACCCATCATGTTAAACATCCCAAAGTTGAACCATAAAAAGGCAAAAAAAGAAGAGTGATTTCGCCCAGGATCGAACTGGGGACGTTCTGCGTGTTAAGCAGATGCCATAACCAACTAGACCACGAAACCGTCTTCGAAAATTAAAAGATGGTGGGAAGAATATATTCAGGGCAATAAAGGGTTTGAAGATGCGGTAGCGATGATTCATAGCTGATGAGTCAATCACACTTGGCGCCAAATTAGTTAACGAATGAGAAATGATATCTCCAGAGTCGAAATCCTAAATGGTACTACCGATTGAAAGAGTTGAGAGTGGCCATAGTATTAATTTTGTCAGTCTTTTTCTTGTGCTCCTATAGCAAACATGATATCATCAACAGCCAGATTGAGCTTAGAGCCGAAACTTCGATTACGGTTGGATCTCTTTTCTTTCTTATCGGGCATCTCCGCGGTGATCGGAGCACGATTAGCGGCGACTCTGGAAATCAAATGGGAAATTAGCGTTGCAGCCATGAAGCATGACAGAATGAGATGTAACAGAAGTTGTTGAAGGAGATGTAACTCCGCGAGAAGAAAATAATTGAGGTATGATTGAGGTATAGAGGCAGATGAGAGGTTGAGGCGTAGATAGATGCATTACATTATACTTTACTCGCAGATGGAGTCACACTGGCCGTTCATGATTGTTGAATTTTTTTTACACTAAATTGCCAGGAAATGGTCACTAAAATGTCGAAGGCTCCACACAAGCATCATCTAAGGAAGACCAATTATTACCAAATTCAATATCTAATAGTCGAATTTTCAACTGGTCCAATAGTCAAATACCCGATAATTTGAATCGATAAACGAAACGGTTCAAAATGTACTTCTTTCTCTACTCCGTACTCCTTACTCCTCTACTCCACTCCTCCACTCCTCTACTCTAAGCTAATTTCCCAGAGTCGATTTTTGCACCCACACGCATTTCTCCCACAAACAATTTAAAAACGGCGGAAATTGTTCAGTTTAACATTTTTTCCTCTTTTTTAAATGGTAAGAACCACTGAACTCGAGGTATCTTAATTGATACACAGTGTGCATCTTCAAGGTATTCAAACAATAATTAAAAACCAAACAACAACTCCACTGCAACAGAAATGTGTGACGTAGTTCTAGGCTCCCAATGGGGTGATGAAGGTAAGGGGAAACTCGTGGATATTCTCTGTGATGACATCGACGTATGTGCAAGATGTGCCGGAGGAAACAATGCCGGCCATACTATTGTGGTTGGAAAGGTCAAATATGATTTCCATATGTTACCTTCTGGTCTTGTGAACCCAAAATGTCAAAATCTTTTGGGTTCAGGAGTGGTTATCCACATTCCTTCGTTCTTCGAAGAATTGGAAAACTTGGAAAAGAAAGGTTTGGATTGTCGTGACCGATTATTTGTGTCTCTGAGAGCTCATCTTGTGTTTGATTTCCATCAAAGAACCGATAAATTGAAAGAGGCTGAGTTAAGTGAAACCAAGAAGTCCATTGGTACTACTGGTAAGGGTATTGGTCCTACTTATTCTACCAAGGCCTCTCGTTCTGGTATTAGAGTCCATCATTTGGTCTCCCAAGAACCAGAAGCTTGGGATGAATTTAAGGTTAGATATCGTAGACTAGTGGAGTCCCGTTTCAAGCGTTACGGTGATTTCGACTATGATTTCGACGGAGAATTGGCCAGATACGAGAAATATCGTGAATTGATTCGTCCTTTCGTGGTAGATTCGGTCAATTTTATGCATAAGGCCATTGCTGACAAGAAGAAGATTCTTGTTGAAGGAGCCAATGCTCTCATGTTGGACATTGACTTTGGAACTTATCCTTATGTGACTTCTTCTAACACTGGTATCGGTGGTGTTTTGACCGGTCTTGGACTTCCTCCAAAGGCCATTAGAAATGTTTATGGAGTAGTTAAGGCTTATACTACTCGTGTTGGTGAAGGACCATTCCCTACTGAACAATTGAATGAAGTTGGCGAGAAACTTCAAGATATAGGTGCTGAATTTGGGGTTACCACTGGAAGAAAACGTCGTTGTGGATGGCTTGATCTTGTGGTGTTGAAGTACTCCAATCTGATCAACGGTTACACTGACTTAAACGTTACCAAATTGGACGTTTTGGACACTTTTAAGGAAATCAAGGTTGCCGTGGCTTACTCTCTCAATGGAAAGAAGTTTGAGCTGTTCCCTGAAGACTTGCACGCTTTGGCCAAGGTTGACGTTGAGTATGTTACTCTTCCAGGATGGGAATCAGATATTACCAAGGTTGAATCATATGCTGATCTTCCTGAAAATGCCAGAAAGTACTTAAAGTTCATCGAGGACTTTTTAGGAGTTCCAGTTAAGTGGGTTGGAACTGGACCTGGCCGTGACTGTATGTTAGAGCAGAAATAGGTAGCCAGTATAGGATAGGTGATTATAAATTGTAGAAGGTAGAGGGAAGGAGATGCAAAGGAAAAAGAAGACTAAGAGAAGAGGAAGAAGAAGAAGAAGAAGAGAAGAATAAGAAGAAAAGAAGAAGTAGAAGAAGAAGAAAAAGAAGTAAAAGAAGAATAAGAAGAAGAAGTAGTAGAAGAAGAAGAGATCAGACTAGAGATAAGAGGGTTTGTATGGCAGAGCAGAACGGGAAGTAAAGTTAAACCAAAAATGACCATTTCTTCCCAAAGCTAATGTTTGAATTGTTCACTTTATTGGATGATACTGATGATCTTTTTATAGTATTCTTGACTCTCTTCAATACCACGATGACTCTTTCCTTAGTATGTTAATTCCTCTGAAGCCTTTTCCGCTTCCTCTTTTCTTCTCTCATCCTTATTAATGTGATTCATTATTTCTTACAAGTAATTTTCCACAGTGTACATTTTTCACATTCTACTGGTACTAGCTAACTAACCATTTACTGACACATTTGCAGCTGAATCGGGTAGAAAAGAATGGCCAAATACCTCCTTGTAGCCCTTCTTGTGGCCATGAGGCTCTATGCCGCATCGTATATGATCATTGCCGACTGTGATGAATCGTTTAACTATTGGGAACCTTTGAATTTGCTTCTTCGTGGCTTCGGTAAACAGACTTGGGAATATTCTCCACAATACGCCATTCGTTCATATTCATATCTATGGCCATATTATCTTACGGCAAAGCTCCTTCCATCCACTGCTACAGGAATTGATATCTTCTACTTCCTTAGGTTCACTTTATTGTCTGGTTGGACCGCCTTTACGGAATACCGGTTATTCAATTCGGTGGCCAGTTCTTGGGGTGCTAACACTGCTAATTGGTTCCTCTTCTTTACCGCTATAGCTCTGGGAATGCAACATGCTGGCGTGGCATTATTACCTTCTTCGTTTGCCATGAATTGGGTCACTCTAGCCACTGCTTCTGCCATTGATGCCATGAAACCAGCCCATAATAATAGCATCTCCATATTATCCGCTTCTGTTGCTCTTATCCAATTTGCTATAGCAGGTATAGTTGGTTGGCCGTTTGCTCTTGCTCTTGCTGGTCCCTTTGGTTTATACATTATCGGTTATGGCTTAAGGTATGATCCAAAATGGCTTCTTCAAACTATAACTATTGTAGCATCAACAGTGGTATCAATTTGTGCCGTTGTTATTGCTATTGATACCCATTACTATCAAAAATCAAGCTTTGTTCCCTTGAATATAGTCCTATACAATGTTTTCGGTGGCCAAGGTGAAGGTCCTGAGATCTTTGGTGTTGAAGATTTCCTGTATTACCCATTAAACTTAATGCTTAACTTCAACGGGATATTTCCATTGGCACTTCTAGGTACTATAATAATCCCCTTTGTAACCGGGAAAAGTGGTCTTGTAGCTGTTTCATTACCATTACTTATATGGGGCCTAGTTTTTGGCAGTCAACCCCACAAAGAAGAGCGATTTTTGTATCCAATCTATACTTTTATATCTTTAAGTGGTGCTGTGTTCACCAATGCCACTTTCCGAGTGTTTAGACTGTTCCGAACTCCCAAGATCTTGATCAAAGTAGCTCAGGGGTCACTTGTGGCTATAATTGGTCTTGTTTCTGTGCTGAGGACCCTTTCCTTGGTGGAAAATTATGGTGCTCCACTTTCAGTGTATGCCAGTTTATCAACTCATAGCAATACTACGGACTTATTGAAAGAATCCCAACCAATCAATGTTTGCACCGGTAGAGAATGGTACCATTTCCCCACCTCTTTCTTTCTTCCTCAGAATTATAGACTCAAATTTGTTGCCAGTGGGTTTGATGGGTTACTTCCGGGTGATTTTATGGAAGACCTTGACGTAAAAATGGCTACTCTGACAGTTCCAGTAAATATGAATAACAAGAACATTTTCGAACAGGATAAAGTTATCCCGTTTGAAGAATGTGATTACTATGTGGATAACAATTTAGAAGTAGATAAAGAGAAGGGAGAAATTCTGATAATTGACTCTAGTATGAACGTCTCTGATGATTGGGAATTAGTAACCTGTGAAAAAATGATTAGAGCCGAAGGTAATTCGGGATTGGGACGGTTGTTGTATATTCCAGAGTTTATAAGGCGGCAAGTTTCTTATAATGTTGACTATGTGAAGTTTTGTTTAATGAAGAGAAGAATCAATGAGGAGAAGAATCAATGAGGAGAAGAATCAATGAAAAGAAGAATCAACGACAAGATGAGTGAAGGAAGAAAAGAAGAGAGATAGTTTTAGAGAAAGGTGCAGTTAAGAAATGATAGACGATTACAATACATATACATAAATATAGAATATTGAACTATTTAGAGGAGTAACATAGATCCGACAGAATAGAGATGTAGATTGAAGAGCAGACTGAGGAAACAATTCCATCAAGATCATGATAAAATGGATCAAGTGATGGAGAGGTCTTTTAGGTGCCCCAGATGAATCAAAATACATACTTCAAAATCCAATCGAAGAATCTAACAAATGGATCAAATAGAATGATCCATTACAATGACCTAAGGCAAGGACATCTGAATTTCCCTTGAACCTTTACTCCCTACAACAATACTAGCTACCATGAGAATTCATTTATTACTTCGTCTCCAGTATTTATTAATAGCTAACCATTCTTAGCAGTGTATGACTCAAAGTTGGAAAGATCAGATCATATTTCCTCTTCAAAGTATGCATCCAAAACCTCTTTGACTTTAGAGTATTCGTCTTTGGCCTTATTGACGGCATCTTTTATGGCATATATCCAAAACTCTTCGTCCTTTTCACTCAAACTTGCCACTTTTTTAACTTCATCTTTGGAAATCTCCTCTTTATTGGGGTTTTCTTTAACACTTTGTTCGATATCAAACAGGTCAAAATTGATCTTTTTACCATAATTTTGGATTCTTTCACATTCTGTTGATATCAGAATCAATCCCAATGCAGCAGCCAGTCCCTTAAGATAATGTCCTAACAGCAGAAGATTCTCTAAGTTAGAATCTTTTAAGCTAGTATCAATTTCTTGGAAAGTATCGATTACTTGTTCGACAAAAGTTTCGAAAAGCAGTTTCAGGAAACCTGCTTCATCTTCATCCATGGCGATTAATTCAGAAAAGACCAGCCAATCTACGAGACCTGAATCTTGCAATATTTGCTTACGTTGTTCTAAATCAGCGTCAGTCATGGTGTGGGGTTATAAAAATGGAAGGAAGGGGTGTTATGGGTGTTGTGGGT